>QANZ01034073.1:4144-60285 GCA_003254925.1 Chamaecrista fasciculata
TTTTTTTTTTTTTTTTTGGCCAACTACATGTGTTTACTGCTTAGTTTCATTGTTTCTTCTTGCTCCACTTTAGCGGTAAATAGAAACTTAAAATATGACTTGAAATATGTTTGACACCATTATATTTTGAAATGCTTTTCAGAAACCATTTCATAAAACAAGTTGAAAACATCAAACATCAAACAAACATTACTTTCGTATGTGTTTAGTTGAAAGAGATATTTTTTATTTCCATTTCTTAAACTATATTTTTATTTTTATGTTTTAAATATTTAATAAATATATTTATTTTATAAAATCAAAATTTTACTTTTTTTTTTACACAAAGAAAAACGCTTTGTTAATAATAGAGCAAAACTACATGAGAGAGTTCATAAAAGAAGCAGATAAATAGAATACAAAGTCCCTAAACAAATACAACAGAAACAAAAAACAACAAACCGAACCCTAAAAAAAAGAAACAAGCAACCTCTATATACAACCCTTAACCATCTGAGCTTCAAAATCCAATTCAAGTCTGAGTATTCTAGAATCTAGAAAGAGAGGATGGGGGACACAAAATCCATTCTAAAAGATACGTCCTCTTAAAATTTAATTATGGGTGTTGAAAACCAAAACCTTAACTAATTAATATCTAAGATTCATTTTCATTCTTTATCATTTTTTTCCCACAAATCTCTCATCTCAATTGTTATTTTGTCTCCAATATCTAATTTTAACTCAAGAATCTTAAACTTTTTTTCTAATATTATTACTAATTAATAAAATAAAATTATAAATTACTCAAATCGAACCGCTCAAACTATTATTTATTGATTTAGTCTAGTTAAGTTGAGTTAATTATTTAAACATTTCAATTAATATAAAAGTTATTTCAAATCAATATGAACGATTCATTTAAAAATATATTTTTCATTGTAAAAAAAGTTAAGTTAGAGTAAGCACTAGTATTCTATTAGAGTCGGGGAAGACTCTAGACATTTTCAAAAATTTATGAGAAGAATTTATGTATTACCGAGAATAAACCCTTTATAGTATAGATTTCCTACCGTGTAGAAAGAGAAAGGAATAGAAGAGTTGGAGATTAAAGAAAGACGGACATTTTCTCTCTCTAACTCTTCATTTCTCTTTCTAAACCGCAGGAAATACAAAATGTAGAGGATTTAGATCTATATATCACTCAGTGAGTAAGACTCTCACGTCAATCAAAAAATTTGAACGGTTATCTTTATAAAATAAGTACCCAAACCTTAACTAACTCAACATTATCTTCATTATCCGGAGAGCGTCTAGCAACACATCTACCATTCTTTGCAAGTTTGATCGCCATATATAATTAGCACTACCACCAATAGCTTTCACCAAAGGAGTAGGAAAAGACCCCCAAAACAACCAAACAACACCATTTAAAATTTATGAACAATCCCTGTGCCCTAAAAACATACCCTCCTCCACACGTCACCAATTCATCACAATCCTCACTTCGTAAGGCTCAAGCTTCTGCATTGAAAGGAGATCGAGTTGGCCTTAAAACTACCATAGAAACCATCCAAATAACACACCACATACTCTTCACAAAGATTAATTATTACATTTCCACTAGCATCAAGAGATGAACCCACAAAGGACCATCCACATTTATTTTAATCTGATCACATTGGAGGTAGAGTTATTCTTCGTGAGTCAGGTGGCACATGGTAGTACTATATACTACCCTTACTCATTTTAATAACATTGCATCGATCACTCCATATCAAAGGATACATCCATAATTGAGGGATACCCATATATACTAAGCGTCAAGCACATTTAAGTCCTCCAACAACCTCTCACAAAATTTGAAATTGAAATAGTAGTGTTTTAATTTGAGGGATCCAAAGCTATTGGGCCAAATGGCTTCTTGGCCCATCTCATGTTTTATGAGGCTATGGCCCATGGGCCAGACAACCAGAAGAACAGAAAAGAAATAGAGTCCCCAATATTAAATTGCGATTAACATTTTTTTATACAATAACCAAAGTTTCAAATAATTTTATGTAGGCAAAAGTATTATTGTCGTCTCTAAATTTTATACCAACTGTTAATTTTATTCTTAATTTTTTTTTTGCGGTCAATTTCTTCCCTAATATTTCACATTTTGGTGAATTTTATCATTTGTTTTTACTTTAGTCAATTATTATTAACGACAAACTCTACGTAACTAATAGCATATAATGTAAAATTGATAGAAAAATAAACTCAAATCCTAACTGACATTGAAAAACAGGATGAAGTCTATTGTTAATTTATTGAAAGAAATTAGTCAAAGAATAAAATTGACCAAAATGTCAAATATTAAGGGACGAAATTGATCTCATAAAAAAGATTGAAGACAAAATTGACGGTTGGTATAAAGTTTGGGGACTAAAAAGAATACTTTTGCCTTTTATGTATTAGGATGTTATGTAATTATGATTAGTTAAGCATTCCCTGTCTAAGTATTACAAGCTTAGTATATACGGGTTTTATTCCATATACTACGTATGTGAGATAACATTTCCTTGCACTTTATATGTCGACAAGAAATAGTAGTGTCGGACCACGTTTATAAATTATCATGTTTCCAATCGTCCAAGCAGGTGACGAATGCAATTAACAGTGCTATGACAAACTTCTTATAGGGTTCAACGAAGATAGACCCCAAGCCCATCTTATCAATCATCAAGTTTTGTTCAAGACTAAGTCTTCGAGGGGGATTGGGTTGTGAGATGCTGCAATGGTTAATAGAGCCTTGCTTGCTAAACACACATAGAGAATATTAGAAAGGCCTCACTCGGTCGTCTCAACATGGGTACAGAACAAGTATATTATCCCCCACTCTGATTTTCAGTTTAGGTCGGCGACCAAGGCCTCAATATCTTGGAGGGGGATAATTCAGAATTCTTTTATCATCACTGAACACCTAAGATGGAATTTTGGAAGGGGTGATCGTGTCGATATTCGTAGCAAGTTCTGGAATGATCATTTTAATGGCCAACCATCAGATATTATGGTTAATGACTTGCTCAATTATGATAACTACTACATGGGGATGTAGGTAAGATTAGACTTGTCTGTTTAGAAGATGAAACCAGGTTACTCCTCAACACCACGTGGCCAACGAGGTATGTCCCAGATACTCTATTTAGGACCCTGGCCTGTTGATACCGGGTCATACACCTTAGCTGCATGCTTTAACCTGTTGTGTCAGACGTACCCTTAAAGATATTCTAGTACCCTCCATGCCTTATTTCTACTCCAAAATAAAGCAAGGGTTGAGCATAAATTTTTTCCGTTTGAAAATGCAATAACATGGCGCCAAGTGATTTTATAAACCTGGAACAGAGGAAACGCCCGACGACGAAACCGCAAGTATCTGTCAATGATACGCTGTGATCACGGACTGGTGATTCGCTGATCTGGGAAAACCAGTATCTTCCCACACCAATTAACATTAAACGTAAAAAATTATGATTCTCCTCTGATATCGCGGGAAGATATCTCTCCTACAATCAAGTAAATATCTCTCTCAATCAAGGAAATATCTCTTCTACAATCAAAGAAATATCTCTCTGCCAATCCAGGAAATATCTCTCTCAATCAAAGAAATATCTCTCCTACAATCAGGGAAATATCCCTCCTACAATCAAGGAGATATACCTCCTACAATCAAGGAACCTTCTCTCCTATATAAGGCATAGAGAAAAGGTCATTAGGTACGTAATAACACTATTTCAGTTTAGACTGAATATCAATAGTAATTTAAGCTTCAGAGGTGAATCGCAGGGGCCTCCCCTTGCGGTTCATTATTTTGCAGGAGACGAACAGGTTTTCTCTCGATAAACGTAAAACCCCTTGGGCCAAAACCTGATTTATCAAATACAAATCAAGCACCCCAATCATATTAAATCCATGCCAACGGACATAAGAGTACAAGTAGTGATGAAGATATTGCTAGGGCATGTATATTACTGCAGCTATCCAAATTAACTGCTTATAGGCAAGCATTATTACACACACAATATATACAATACTCTTTTTATTTTGATAATATTAAAGCCCATTTTAGTTTATATATTATAACATCAAACCAAACTAGACCCATTAAATTTATTCTTGGTTGACATATATATATATATATATTAAGTAGTAGTCTTGTTAAGATGGTTGTTAACATCCTTAGTACCCTTAGTGACATAGTCCAAGAATGGCTGTGGAGGAGGGATTCCCTCATGGAGCTTCTCATACTCAAAAGTCCAATGAGCAACACTAGCACTATTACCTTTTTCAGTCACTTTGAGTGTTGCCTTCAAAGTCTTGTACTGTTTACTAACATCTCCATCAAACAAATTGAATACGAGTGTCTTGTGCGCATGATCTATCTCCTCAAAGTGCTCCTTCAGAGTTTGTACCCTCCCATCTGTATATGTCACGTACACCCATCCAAAAAATGCAATTTGTTACTCTAATCTATTATAATATATTAGTCTCCATTATCTCATAATATAAATTTAAGACAAAATATATTTGGTACCTCTAAAGTATAGAGTCCGTTTCAGTTGTATCCCCAAGATTTTTTAAGGTCAATTGTACCTCTAAAATATATGGTCATCATATTTAGTTGTACCTCCAAAAAAATTTTTGGGCCAATTGTACTCCAAAAGTATGATGTCGGTTTCAATTGTACTCCCATATTTTTTTTTTGGTCAATTGTACCCCCCGCAATGTTTTACAATTGAATCAATTTTATCCTCAATTTGACACTAAAAAGAAAAAAATTGGGGTACAGTTGACACAAAAAAAAATTAAGGATATAATTGACAAAAAAAAAGTTTCGGAGTAAAATTGAAATTAACCTAATACTTTGGGGATACATTTGACTCAAAGAAAAATTGAGGGTACAACTGAAATTGACCTCATACTTTGGGAGTACCACGAGTACTTTTGCCTTAATTTAAATAATACTTTATATGAAATATATATAGGTCAAATGGTCATGTTAATTAGTCCTTAAACTATAGGATAAGTTTCATTTTGGTCCTAAAACTATTTTTTTGTTGAATTTTCATATTTATTCCATTTTGGTCCCCAAAATGTGATTTCGTATTATTTATGCCATTATTTATAATTCCTCAATAGTTGAGATAGACCATTTTTCTTATATATGTATCATAATAAGTGAGTTGACAAAGAAAGAAAGAAAGATTCTCAGTCGTTGAAAGAAAAATCTTCACTTTTAGAAAGAAAAATCAACTAAAAGTTTATCTCCAATTCGGGATTAAGACTGAAATTTTTTTTTGGCTAAAGTACACTTTTGGTCCCATAACTTTGGCAAAGGTCTCAATTTGGTCCCATAACTTTTTTTGTTGCAATTTTGATCCCATAACTTTTGAAAACGTCTCACCGTGGGTCCCAAGTTGATTTCCATCCATTATTTGCCGTTAAATCCACTTCATCCATATTTGTCACGTCATCATTCAACTCAGTATGCCAGATCAGCTTTAACGAAAAAAAATGGATGGAAATCAGCTTGGGACCAACGGTATGACATTTTCAGAAGTTATGGGACCAAAATTGCAACAAAAAAAGTTATAGGGCCAAATTGAAACCTTTGCCAAAGTTATGGGACCAAAAGTGCACTTTAGCCTTTTTTTTTTGTCAACTCACTTATTATAACACATGAGAGAGAAAATAATGACAACATTTTAACTCCTAATAATTAGTAAATAATGTTTTAATTAATGGGCAGATAATTAATTACTTTACCTATGAATAAAGTCCAATGCTTAATATTGTCAGAGCCAACGCTATGCCAGTCTCCTTGATGAAGCTTACCATCATGAACAACATCACTTATATTTGGAAGATCATGAATTTGAGTTGCGAACATGTTGAAGAACTTTGTAGCAGGCGAATTCAGCTCAATTTCACACTTCAATTTACCCGTGAGAGGCATGTTTATCATTTTATAAATGTATATTATAAGCAGAGACAATATAAGATTTAAGATATATAATCTAAGAAACAAAGAAAGATTAAATATGGATCAGATGTGGAAACAAATGCTCGATTATTGAACCTTATATAGATGTGAATTTAATTACTGGAACCCACTGATTAAATGGTTTAGCAGAAAATAGTTGCACCTAAATTTCAAATTATTAAGAGTTTTTAAAGCTAACTACACTCTCAAGTCTCAACCACAAATAGGAGAATTAATAAATGCATGCACCACCTTTATGTTTACACGGGGAAGTTACACATCCTTTCTGAGATTGAAGGATAACAAAATATAAAACTATAACATCTCAATTATATTCTACCAATACTTGTTTTTAGTTGTTAAGAAAAATATAAAGTTTTAGAGATTTTATAAGGAATGCAATACTATATAGTATCATATCATTAAGGTTTTATCAAACTACATTTGACATGTCAAATCAAATTTGACCTTAAGACATCGTATTGTACATACGTAGTTCCCAAATATAAATATGTGGGGTTATGAGGAGCCTAATAAATATATTTAACATTTTAACTCCTAACAAAAAACAAGTGTAAAATGCACATTTAATATGTTTGAGGTAAAAGTTACAATCCAGTCTTTTATTTTTTATTTATTTGTAATTTTGGTCTTGTAAATTTTTCAAAAATTTCACTCTTTGATCCCAACATCTCAATGTACTCATACCTCTCTCTCGTTTCAAGTTTGAATGCAACGAGTCTAGAATTATGTATTGCTTTTAACAAGTCCTTTCTCTATCTGATTAGAGTTGTCAGCAAACAGGATCAAAATTGAACTCTGAAAGTACATCGCTCATTTCACAGTCAAATAAGCGAAGTTGGTCATATCTCTCTCGTTTCAAGTTCAAATGCGACGAGTTTGGAGCTACATGTTACTCTTGATTAATCATTTTTCTTCTTAATTAATCGTTAGGAAATGAGGTTAAATCAGGTCATAAACTGGGTTTGAGACCAATTTTCTATAATTTTTCATTGGTCAAAGTGCACTTTTAGTCCCATAACTTTTTTTGTTGCACTTTTGGTCCTATATCTTTGCAACAAGTTTCAAATTTGGTCCCGTGTCACTTTTGGTCCCATATCTTTTGGTCAGGTTGCAGAATTGGTCCCATATTTTTGCAAAAAGTTTCACCGTCAGTCTCACCTTATCCAAATATATGAAACCAATTCTGCATTTGACCCAAAGATATGAGACCGATTCTGCAATCTGACCAAAATATGAGACCAATTTTGCAACATGACCCAAAGATATGAGACCAAAAGTGTAACATGGGACCAAATCTGCAACTTGAACAAAAGATATGGGACGAAAAGTGCAACAAAAAAAGTTATAGGACCAAATTGAGACCTTAGCAAAAGTTATTGGACCAAAAGTGCACTTTAGCCTTTTTCATTTTTTGGTCTCAACCTCACTTTTTTACTTGAGTTGACCTTATTTGTTGATGATTTCAACTAGACCAAAAACAAATTTGTCAATAGCAATCGTAGCTTCTCACTCGCTGTCTTTGAATTGAAACGAAAGAGATATATGATCAACTTTTTCATTTGACTATGAAATGAGCGACCAATTTTGAAATCAAATTTGACTTTATTTTCCGAACCCAAAGACTGACATGGTCTCAATTAGACAGAGAAATAATTCGTTATAAGTAACACCTAACTTCAAACTCATTACTTTTAAACTTGAAACGGGAAAAATATGATCACATTCATAAGTTAAGACTAAAGAATGAAACTTTTGAGAAACTCGTAGGAAATATTGTCATTTTAACTATTGTAAATGAAAAGAAATGGAGACATAACATTGATGAAAGAAAGGAGAAACGTGGCGGCCAACACCACGCTGCGTGAGATCAAAGCAAATTACTTGTTATCACTGTCAATAAATTAATGCCATGCTAGACAAATAGTCAAATACAAATACTTTTTTCTTCATATGTATATAAAAAACGATGAAGAAAAACATAGAACAGTCTAGGAGTTATGTCTCATTGGATGAACCCACCACGGTATGAGAGTCCGTGAGGTTACCCGAGCCATTACTCGAAGACGCTATAAACTCAACTATATTTGTAAAGTTTGCAGCCAAAGAATTACAACCCTCAAAAACATTAACATAAAACATGACAGAAGATTGGATGGACTTAATAGCTGTAGACGGGTCGACCTTTGAGTTCTTCCAAACCTTTTCATTTCTGAATCTCCAAATCACATTAAGTCCGACCAAAATAGAAAGCCACACCTCGTAGAAGTGGGAAGGGTTCCTCCTCCAACGGTTTATCCAAGACCTCAACCACTTTTGAAACTGCAAACCCCTCGTTCCCGTCTTGATTGAGAAAGGCATGTTGAACCAAACTGCTTTTGCAAAACCGCACTGCAAGAATGTGTGAGAGGAAGAATCATCCAAAGCACCACAGAACGAACACACAACATCACAGCGGAGATGATGGTGGTTAAGGTTAGAGAAGGTCGGAATGACATTATGCCAAATCTTCCACGTAGTAAGCAGAACTCTCATGGGAGCTTTAGTCCTCCAAAAGTCCTTCCAAGGAAACCTAGAAAGAGAGGTATTTTCGTGCTCCGAATGGTACATCCAATAGAAAAGGTCAAAACCTGCAACAGTGGAGTACGTGTTGGGAAATCACCATGCACACAGCGCAGCGGAAACAGGTATAAAATTAAAAATTTAAACCAAAACATAATAAAACAGGCGCATAGTGATCTCTTTCCCAATGAATCCGCTATATGGATCTGAATTAGTGTAAGGACAAGGATTTTACCCAAATTGATCGGCAGCTTTTGTGTTTACGAATTTGAGGAGTCCACTCCGAGTGTGCTCCCTCCACCGGTGATCCACACGAACAGTTTAGTAGATGCCTAGGTGCTAGCCTCCTTCACTTCTCCAAGTGAACCAGGAACCTTATCTACGGTGTTCTTGAATTCAAGAACAATTCTTGAACTCCAAGAACTAGTTGGCGCCTATGATCAAGAATCCTATTCTTGATCTCACACAACCTTGACACACAAACCCTAAAACTCCTTTTAGGTATATGCGCCTCTTTCTCTCTCTAAAAGACTAGGTTTGTGTTTTCTCTCTAACTCTTCACCAAGACTCAAAACAATTTTGCTCTTGTGAAAAGCGAGCTCAAAGTCGAAATTCCAAAGGTATGAGAGACTTTTGGTGTAAGTCGACTTATGCTCTATATATATATAGGGTTTGAGGTTTTGATAATTATAATTAGGGAATCCCTAAATTATAGGATTATCAAATTATTAAATTATGAGATTACAATAATATCATAATTTTAGGACTTGAATTCCTAATTATAATATTACCTTAATATCATAATTTGAATTCAAATGCAATCTTGGAGAATCAAATTGGAAGATCAAATCTTCCCAAAAGATACCAAGCCATGCGCCTAGTCCCCTTCCAATTTGTTGGAATTAAATAAATCAAAATAACAAACCTAACTCTTAGGTAGTTATAACTAATTTTTTATTTTCCAACAATATTGATTTAAGATATTACCATAATATCTTTAGTCAATCTTTTAAATCTTGAATTTGTCTTTATTGAATTAAAATATTACACTAATATTTAAATCCAACTAGACCTAAAATTCGACTTTACCTATATATATATTTATTATTGAATTAAAATATTACCTTAATATATTTAATTCAATCATTTGAAATCTAGATCAAATCTATTTGAATTTCAAATCTCAAGCCATGACTTTTAATTAATAAAACATTTCTATTAATTAAAATAGGCTATATTTAGGCGCCAACCTCCATCCCCATTATCCTAATATTAGTGAATTTAATAAATCAATAATTTCCTAACTTTTAGGAAACTTATCTAATTTATTTATTCCTAATATTATAAATAGGAATATAATTGTAAATAGCATAATCCAATTATCTATTTAACAATTATCATATATATATATATATTTAAATTTGTCCCACAAATCTAAATATCATATATCTGTAGATATTTATTTAAGACAATATTTCATGTCCCAGACAGTCAATTATGTCTTAAACGGTGTCACCTAAGTGACCCACGAATTAACCCTAATTCGTGTCCCGATGTGGCATCTTGATCCTGCTCGTGTGTGACCCAGCAGGCCCCACGTGAAGTTGGCAGCAAGTCATCCCTATGACTTACAAGTCGAGAGCGGACTCTAGCAAGCCATCACGACTACCCAAAACACGTGAGTTATCGTTTAACGCCGAAACGACTTAACCTCAGTACCACCTTGTCAAGTCCCTTTTTGTCCTACGATATTCCGGTAATGGATCAGGCATGGGAAAGTCATCCAAAATCCATACCTCCAACTTTCTCGATTCCTTGAGTAAGTCCCAATTTCTAGTGTGGCCACACATTCCTTGGACAGACTCATCGAGGGGCCCAGTAAAATATCTCCCATCTCCATGAGGGACAAAATTCCGTCTTGGTCAACCATATTCCTCAGCACGGTAATCAACCAAACCCGTACTTAGCCCTTATGGCTACCCTGCTACGGGCAACGTTAGACTAAGCCAAAGTCTGACAACTACAACGCCGGAATGATGAAGACCTCAGGTCTTGAGGGCATCGTGACAGGTGTACAGGAAAGACTAGCTAATGACTAAAACCCATGCAGGACTCTCCGGGTCAGTCCAGCAACTCGTAACTCCTTACGTAATTGCACCATGACTCTCGTACCAGCATCTAGTGCATGCATCTCTATGCACCGAGGTCATGCTGGTCTTAGTTCATTTCAAGTTCCCACCTGATTGAGCGACCAGGGACAGTTTAGATTAATTATCCTATAATTAATCACGGACTGTTATCATAGTAAACATGCTAATAATATGATCACCATTAATTTATCTCTATAAATTAATTAATATGTTCATAACATATTTATAAAATGATTGGCCCTAGGGCACAATCTCCATCAGTACGACCTGGCGACAACAGGGGTCCAACAAAACGAATCTGGAACATATCTCATCGGTCCCGACGTATTAACCAACGAAATGGCGTCTTGGTCAGAACAGACCAGCTTGATTTTCTGAAGGTTCCAAGAGTAGTATGAATGCTTAAGCATATCACTCACAAGGACACCCGAAGGAGAGCTGCTCAAATGCCCGTCCCAAAAGCGGATCATAATATCCACTCTATCACCCAGACCAAGTTTCCACCTAAGATGATCAGTGATAATGTGAGCATTCTGTTTAATCCCCTTCCAAACAATTGACGTTGAGGTGCCTGGTTTGAAGTTGAAGTCCGTGAGGGATGATATATTTATTATGAAGCCATGAAGAAACGATGGAGTGTGGCTTTTCCAAAATCCTCCAAGTATGATTTGCTAACAAGGCTTTATTCACTAAGCCCGAATCACGAAATCCCAAACCACCCGCCGCTATAGGTTTGAAGAGTGTTCTCCTGTTAAGAAGGTGAGCGCGCGTTTTATCACCCTTGAACCCCTGATCGCGCCTGTCGTAAGCGCACCAAAAAGATCGGCTAAATATATAGTACAATGATACTCGCCGGGTCGTATTCTCTTAGGGACTTCCCGAAGGTAGAGCACGAGCGATTCAAGGTTCAAACAAGATTGTATTGGCTATAAAAACTATAAACAAACTAAGAAATGCCGGTAAAAAGTGTGTTTAAGAACTAACTGAAAACTACAAAGTAGGGACTAAACTGAATACGAGATAAACTATGAAAGTAGATAAAATATGGAGAAATACTTGGAGTTATCAGATGACTAAGCTATCATTGCACCACAAATGATATAGGGAATTCATACTCAGGGACCAAATTGACGTTGCCATGAAAACTCATAGAAAAGATTAATTAACCCAATTAATTAGCTCTTAAACAAGTGACTAATCAACCTAATCAACTAATCCACATCTCAATTAAGTCAAGATAGTTCTTAGAGCTAGTCCGATTGACAATTAAACAATAATCAATCAAGATTCACACAATCAACACTAACACGATAGAGCTTAACAACGAAGAGTATCGATAAAAGAGTCAAATGTGATATAATCAAGAACAAGCTTAGAGAACATACTACATCAGAATTCAAACTAAGTTCAACAACCAAACAAGAATCCCAAATAGAAAAGACGATAAACTAAGAAAATCCGGCAAAGGTCATAAAAGTGCGGTTTCTTCACCGTTTCGCTTCCAACTTGATTCTAGTTCGATCCCGGCCTTCTTCCACTTCAATCCTTGGATCTTTGGCTCCTAAAAACTTACAATTGCACTAAGATAAACATGTAAAACCTCAAGATATAATTAAACACTTAAAACATGAGAAAATTACACTAAAAACCGATAAAAGGACCAAAATGCAATTGTGATCTCAATGCAACAATTATCATATCTAGAGGCCTAAAACACCTAATATAGGCTATAAAATATCATAAAACAAATCCAAAGGCCTCTAGATAGCATGGTATAAACCGGCCCGATCAACCCCCCAAAAGAAATTGGTCATCATGCTGTCAATGGCCTCAGACACTCGTCTAGGGGCTTGGAAACACGAAAATTTGTACACGTACTGGATCAGATTGAATGACATATTTAATCAGAGTAACTTTTCTTTTGTCTCAGGCAGGAAATACAAATACTTAAAGCTTGCACTATGTTTGGAATTTGGTAAGTTTTTTTTTTTTTGAAGAAAAAAGACTTTATCTATAAAATTTCAATTAAAGAACTTTTAATCAAAGTATATGTGATGTTATTTTTAGATATTATAAAATAAAAGCATTTTGATTGATATTGAGGGACAAATTTGAGGAAAAATTTAATATGTAAAATACCTAAATAGAATTTCAATCCATAATTATATTTAGGATTATGTTAGAATGTTTTATAAAGTTTTTTCATTAGATTTTATAAGTTCTCTTAAGAGAAGCCAAGATTTCTTTTGGGGCTAAATCATTTTGGCCGAGGTACTATATATATATATATATATATATATATGTAAATACTCATTCAAGGTTAAATCATCATATTTTAAATTTAAAATGCCAAATATAATATGAGTCTTTATTTTGAAGGAACTTCGTTATTATTGAGCCTTTATATTTAAATTTCATTATTATTATTATGATTATATCTATTTTATTTCAAATTCAAATACGACCAATGCAGAACTCCGAACTTTTTTTGATGATTACTTTGTGACCATGAATAAACGAGGTCAGTTCGAGTCCCAAAAGTGGATAACTCGTTTCATTGTCAAACAAGTTAAGTTAATCATATATCTCTCATTTCAAGTCAGAATGTGACGAGTTCGAAACTATGTACTTCTCTTAAAGAGTTCTTTCTTTGTCCAATTATGATTCCTAGCAAATGAGGTTAAATCGCGTCTCGAAAATAGGTTTTGGTCTGATTCGAAACAATATAAAAACATGTAGAATCAATTTGAAACAAATAAAATGTAAGAGACCAAATTAAAATTTATCCCATATACAAGGGACCACAACATAATAGTTAGAAATATTTTCATAGTTTATTGGTGATCTGTTTTATGCTACGGGCAGTACTAGTTCCGTAGCTCTCTCTCCATATATAGCTAAAGAACTAGTTACAGATTAGTTAGGAACTTTTTAGTATAAAACAAATCAAGCACATTAATCATATTAAATCCATGCCAACAGACATGAGAGTACAAGTATGATAAAGATATTGCTACTATATCCAAATTAACCGCTTGTAGGCAAACATGAAACACACACAATATATACAATACTCTTTTATTTAGATAACATAAAAGCCCATTTTACTTTATATATTATAACATCAAGCCAAACTAGACCCATTTAATTTATTCTTGGCTGATATATATATATATATATTGATTAATTAAGTAGTAGTTTTGTTAAGATGGGCGTCAACATCCTTGGTAAGCTTAGTGACATAGTCCAAGTATGGCTGTGGAGGGGGGATTCCCTCATAGAGCTTCTCATAGTCAAAAGTCCAACGAGCAACACTTGCATTATTACCTTTTTCAGTCACTTTGAGTGTTGCCTTCAAAGTCTTGTACTGCTTACTAACATCTCCATCAAACACATTGAATACGAGTCTCTTGTTCGCATGATCTATCTCCTCAAAGTGCTCCTTCAGAGTTTGTACCCTCCCATCTGTATGTCACGTACACCTAGGGATGGCAATTTATATCCTAAGTTAGGATATCCTTTCGTATCCATCCGAAAAAATATTCGATATCTGTCGGATACCGGATATCGAATAGGATACGGATAGTGAAAATTATTTTTTTTTCGGATATTGGTCAGATACGGATATTGCCCTCGGATATCCTATATCCGTCCGAAATGAACGAATATTTAGGGTATCCGATATCCGATACCCTATTACTTATTTAATTTTTATATTTTACATCTAATTTAATATTTTATATAAAAATATTTAAATTTAATTAATTAGATTTATATATATTTTTTATATAATCATTTTTAGTTATTCTATATTTAATTTTTTATTTAAAAAAAATAAATTTAAAATGTAAATAAATAATAATTTCATTTAATTATATTAGTTGGCGGATAATGGATATCGGNTTGACAAAAAAAAGATTAGGGTATAATTAACCAAAAAAACTTTTGAGGTACAATTGAAACTAACCTCATTCTTTGGAGGGTACAATTGACTCAAAAAAAGCTTTATGGGTACAAATGAAACTAACCTCATACTTTGGGAGTACCAAAAGTACTTTTGCCTTAATTTAAATAATATATAATTTATATGAAATATATATATAGGTCAAATGGCCATATTAGTCCTTAAACTATATGGGATAAGTTTCATTTTGGTCCTAAAACTATTTTTCTTTGAACTTTGACATTTATTCCGTTTTGGTCCCCAAACTATGATTTCGTATTATTTATGCCATTATTTATAATCTAAACAGTTGAGTTAGACCATTTTTCTTTCATATGTGTCATAGTGAGTTGATAAAGAAAGAAAAAATATTCTCAGTCGTTGAAAGAAAAATATTCACTTTCAGAAAGAAAAATCAACTACAAGTTTATCTCTAATTTGTGACTAAGAATGAAAATTTTTATTTTTCTTTTTGTCAACTCACTTATTATAACACGAGAGAAAAATGGTTCATCTCAGTTGTTTAGGTTATAATAACGGCATAAACCATATGATTCACATTTTAGGGACCAAAATGTAACAAAAAAATAGTTTAAGACTAAAATGAGACTCACCCCATAGTTTGAGGACCAAAATGTAGATAATGGTTTAATTAAAGGGCAATTTATTAATCACTTTACCTATGAATAAATTCCACTGCTTAATATTGTCAGAGCCAACGCTGTTCCAGTCTCCTTGATGAAGCTTACCATCATGAACAACATCACTTATATTTGGAAGATCATGAATTTGAGTTGCGAACATGTTGAAGAATTTTGTAGCAGGCGAGTTCAGCTCAAATTCACCCTCCAATTTACCTGTGAGAGCCATGTTTAAGATATATAATCTAAGAAACAAAGAAAGATTATATGGATTGGATGTGGAAGCAAATGCTCGATTATTGAAGTTTGAGATGATTTTATGTATTAGGATGTTATGTAATTATGATTAATTAAACATTCCCATTGTAACCTGTAAATTTTTTTTTTTTTTGCTTAAAAGGCAAAGTCAAGCATTAATACAAACGAAAATAAAGTAAAAATAATCAATTTCTCCCTAGCATAAACAACAACACTAGACAAGATATCAATTGACGAAGGTGAGGGGGTTTACAACCCATCCAAGAGGATCCATCCTCGTTTTAGATAAATTGGCAAGATAATCAACTGCCAAGTTAGCGTATCAGGGATCCAACTAAAACTACAACCATCTAAAAAACAGGAAACATAAATAAAGTCATCTAAAAGAGACATACCCTTCCAAATAGGAAGGCAGGCAACCCCAATGATTGTTCTAAAAAAAGACATAAACAGACTCAATGCAGCAATAATAAGATAATAAAACGAAGCGACATCATGGAAGAGCACCCAAAAATTAAGACCAAACTAGGAAGTCGTTGTGGAAGCCAGATGCTGCCGTGGAATACCTAGTCCAGATTTGTCGCCACAAAATGCCGCCATGAAAGCCCTGATCCAAAATGCCATCACCACAAAAACTCTATAACCAGAGGGAGAGCCACCACAGTTGTGTCTCAACAACAGCCTAAAGTTTCACTCCAAAAAACTCTCACGCGGCGCGGAGAGAGTTTTCTATATAGGGGTTTTATTTCATATGCTACGTGGGATAACTTTTAATTACTTGTACTTTATATGTCGACAAGAAATAGCAGTGTCACACATTTTATATACACTAATTATTATCGTGTACAAGCTGTTTCTCGAATCATATGAAGAGTGAAAACGTGGGGATACTAAAGTCATCACGTACCTTAACTTTTTTTTTGGGCCTGACCATCACGTACCTTATAGTCAATTGTTTTAATCTAACAAACACATGCTTTGGCAGTGGCATGTTCATTCTGACCTGGAAGATCTAGAAACCATTTGATTATAATTCTACCCAAGACAATAATTAATTATACAACAATGCATAATTAAAATTATAAAATGGCAAAAGTATTAATTTCGTCCTCAAACTTTACATCAACTGTCAATTTCGTCCTTAATGTTTCACATTTTGATCAATTTTATCATTTGCTCTTACTTTAATCAAATATTAACGATAGAATCTATGTGACTAATGATATGCAATGTAAAATTAAGAAAAAAAACTCAAATAATTGTTAGTTATGGCATTGAAGTATCTATAATTTTGAGTAAATTAAAGATTTGGTCTTTTAAAAAAATTATTTACTTCTTAAAAGATAAATTTATAAAATTTAATTCTTAAAAAACATAATTATAATCAACTCAGTGTTTTTGTTTAATATAGAAACTAAAAATTTATTAATAAATGTAATGTGGTTCTAATTAATTTTGTTGATATTATAAATTTAATTATTGATATTATTAAATAATATTTTTTATAGCATTTAAATTAATATGCTAATAAAAATATTGAATTTTTAATTGTATCTTTAAGTTCATATTAAAAAACATGTCATATTTTAAAAATTATATTTTATCATTTTTTTTAAAAAAAATTAGAATACGTACAAGAAAACTAAAAATGCAAATTTCAAACAAAGCCTAGTGACAAATGGATAAAATATTTTATTAATTTAAAAAATACTTTAGGTAGCTTTGATTTGGCCTTGATGAGCATGAAAGCTATGTTTTAATGGAGTTGGTATTAACCATTAAAATAGCATAAGTACTTTAGCACCCAATCTCCACAATGTATTAAAAATTTCACAAATTGAGTAAACAAGTGGTTTTTCCACATATGCGGTCTTTACTCATATTGTAATTAAGAGCAAAAAGCAACATTAAAAAGTTGTGTATAAATGTATGTAATTTTTTTATATAGATCAAGCACCATTTGGCCAACAAAAAAATAAGCACTATTCTTTAGTGAACAGTTAAGGATTAATTCTCTCGACGTATAAAAATCACTAAATTCTACCAATAAAATTCTTTCTATACATATAATTTGATTCGAACTCAAGACATTACATTTAAAGAATTCAATTGTCTACATATATATGTATGTGTATATATATTAATATTATAAATCTGATGAACCTGGTTTTGGCCGGGGGCATTACCTGGTTCGATGAGGCAACTCTGGGTCGAAAGTCGCCTGCAAGTTAATGAATACACAGGGTGGCCCTGCGATTCACCTCCGATGCTTAAGTTAGTAAGAGTTTGAGCACAATAATCTCAATAAGATGGTTAGAGTGCGTACCTTTGTCCAGTGTGAACGGCTTGCCTTTTATACTGGTGGAGGATGATCTGATGAGATCTTTCCATATTTGGTTGAATGACTGATTGTGATCTCAGCCGATTTGGCTGAACTAATTATAATCTTCAGCTAATCTGATTGTGATCCTTGGCTCCTACGTACTTTCCTTTCTTGTGAGGATGCCTTAGTGGGCAAGGCGCTATTAATGAGAGAATCAATCAGGGGGATCCTGATTGACCTTTGATTGATTCCTGATTGATCTGGCAATATTTCCTTATTCACCTTCACGTGGACGCCCTATTGTTGGCGCAATGTTTTCTTTCTATACATATAATTTGATTCGAACTCAAGACATTACATTTAAAGAATTCAACTTTCTACATATATGTATGTGTATATATATTAATATTATAAATCTATAATATATATTACATGATTTTGAAATTTTTTTTCTATGTCAAAATAAATAAATAAAATATATATTACTTTACATAATGAATAATATCAAACAATATTTATATAAACACTTTGATTTGAATCAGAGTGTATATTTTTTCTAACTTAAGTTTTTCACATATATATTTTTCAAAAACAATCTCATTCGAAAGTCGAAAAGCAGTTGAACACTAAATATAAATAGGTCAAAATCTTAAATTGATCTCTTATTTTTCATTTATTTTAGATTGATTTAACATATTTTAATATTATTTCAAATTGGTCATAAAGATAATAAATGTGATCATATCTTTTTTATTTCAAGTTTGAACAAGATGAATTCATGAAAGCTATGGGTTTCTTTTGAAGAGTGCTTTAGGGTCATTAATGAATGAGATTAAATCAAATCATAAAAAAATCGAATAACTTATTTCACGACTAAATAAGCAAAATTGATCGCATCTTTCTTGTTTTAAGTCTGAATGGGACGACGAGTTCAAAATTATGTACTAATTCTTGAAGATTTATTTCTCCAACTAGTTAGGATCATTAGCAAATGACATCAAATCACGTTTGAAAAGTATGTTTATGACCAATTTAAAATATTGTAAGAATATATAAAATTAATGTGAAACAAATGAAAAATAAGACACCAAATTGAAATCCACCCCAATACCTCATACATGGACCAACTTGAGGTTTTGGCCATACAAGTATATCTTTTAATTAAAGTTTGAATATATAAGGGTGTGTTTGGCATATGAGTATAAAGGCATTACAAACTCATTATCTCCATTTTCAATACGTAATTTGAGTTGCAGTGCAACACAACTGTTTGTTTACCAATTATAAACTCATTACAAAAATATTATTCCATTACAACATCATTTCATTACATTTTTCATACTCAATTACTAACATATCCCTACTCAAATACCTATAATTACCTATACTCTAATACAAATCTAAAAAAACTATTTGACAAAAAGGTAATTTTCAATAACCTTATTTATTACACTTACAACTTTCTCTTTCCATTAATCATTTTTTATTATTTTTTTTTCTCTTTATATATATATATATGGCGCACATATATAATATATAATATAAATATATAATATAATAATATAACAATATATAAATATTTTTTATTTTAAAAATATATTATATTATCTTATATTATATTATATTAATTTATTTAAAAAATTATTTTAGTTCTTAGAATTATACCAACTCAACAAGTCAATAGTGAGTAATCAAAATATACAATATTAGTAATCTTTCTTCTATTTTTTAAATTATAATAGTAATATTTTTAGTGTCAAATTTTAAAATAAAATAATTC
This sequence comes from Chamaecrista fasciculata, assembly GCA_003254925.1. NCBI lineage: Eukaryota > Viridiplantae > Streptophyta > Magnoliopsida > Fabales > Fabaceae > Chamaecrista > Chamaecrista fasciculata. Next base: position 23,824 of record QANZ01034073.1, read on the forward strand.
AATCAATGTTATTTATATTTTGGTCTATGAATTTGTAAAGATTATTTTATTTTGGTCATTGAATTTAAGAGAGAGACCCAATCGTTGATGAATGCAATTTTTTACGGGTCGAGATACATTTCACTTCTTAAGGACCAAATCATTGAATTGATATAAAATTGTGGACCAAATAGAATAGTTTTAAAATTTCCATGTTATTTACATTTTGGTCTTTTCATTTCATTACATAAAGCAACTCCAACCTTCATTACAAATATTCACCTTTAGCACAAATTTCAAGATAATTTCATTATCATTTCATTTCATAACAGCCACAACCCAAAAGTCAAAATATCATGTTATTATCTTTGGACATGGATCATCTGCATTATCATTTTGGTGCATTTTGGTGCCGTTTTGAGAGAGAAAGAGAGAGTTAGAGAGAGAAAAAATTAGTGGGACCCACACATCACCACACTTCTCCCTCTAGCTCTTCCATTCTCTCTCTAAACTGCAAGAACTTTACACTTTAGAGGATCCAATCTGATTATCTTTATTTCATTCCATTATCACTTACCAATTCTACCCCTATAAAATTTTCAAAAACCCATATAATTATTTCAACCAACTACAATCATTACATACCATTTTACATAATTTCACATACTATTTTTTTCGTTACATCTCAAACAATCTAAACACCATTTATCATTACATTTTCATTACATAATTTTCTCATTACCATTTCATTACATAAAATCATCATTCCATTACATACTTATTTCCCAAACACACCCTAAGTTTATCATATTATGGAAGATTAATTTCTTCCATTTAACCTAACTTCTATTAATAACCTCACTTGATTTAATTCCAACTTGACAAAAAAGTGGATGATTTATTTTTTGAAAAAAGAAAATTGGTAATGTGTTTTGGTGAACTTGATAAGATATTCTTAATTTAGACGTTTAGTATATGCTGGTTTATTCGATGGCATACCTTTTACGTTCAGATCTCAACAAGTTTATTAGGAAAGAGTTTGTCGTAGACTTTATATTTTGACTACAACCTGTTTCTTAAATTAAATAATAATAGAACGTGGGTGACACAATAATTATTTAATATTAATTATATATAGAAAAACAAACAATTATTAAAAGGGTTCTTCTAACATGTGTCCTTAGGGCACATGTTAAGGTTTCTTTTGATTGGTCAAGTGAGTTTTCAAACATTAAAAATTATCTTTTAAATAAATTTTCATTGATTTCAAGATATGAGATGCTTTACTAACCAATACGAAGGAACCTGTGCCATAATAACACATTTTACATAAATCCTTATTAAAATTTCCGTTCATTGGAACACTTCCCAACACGTACGTACCTTGATTACTTCGTTATCTATGGTCAATTTTGTTTTCGTCTAACAAACAGATCGAAAACCACGTGAAGTTGTTACTCAGTTCTCATCTCCAACATATGCATTTTACTAAGAAAATAATTAACTAATTAAGTAATTATGAATGTGAATATCAGAATATATATTTCATCTTTATAAAATTCTTTCTGTAAAAGAGATATTTTTTTCAGATCTGACGAATTTAGTTTGTGGAGAGAGAATTACCTGACTTACTCAACAGAGTTTTTGTGAAAAATGATTCATAGAAGCATTGTGACTCAATAACTTCTACTTGAAGAACTAGATAATTTGTACTTGAATCACTTAGAGAAAGATGCTCAATTTTAATGCTTAGTTATAAAAGAAGAATTATAAGTCAAACTTTAGTATTTCAAGAATTGGTATATCACGTCCACATTTTCCAAATTTATATTTGATTTATTTATTTATTTTAAACTGAAATACACAACACTTTTTTTGGAATTTGCTTTGAAAATCACTTTTTTGATAATTTTGAGTAAAAAAAATTCATTTTGACTAGTTGTCTCGCTCAAAATGAATTTATTTTTTGTCCCTCATGTTTGTTCAAAGTTTTGTTTTTGTCTCTCAAGTTTTTAAAAAATTTCACCGTTAATCACCGATTCTTTTCCATCCATTTTTTCAGTCAAAAAGGGGAAAAAAACTAACTTTCATCTCCCAGTAATTTTTTTCTTTTGCATTAAGGTCTTTCCCATTTGTAAATTAAGAGCAAAATTATTAGGATATGAAAATTGATTTTTTTTCCTTTTTTTTAACACAAAAAATGGATAGAAAAGAGACAGGGACTAACGGTGAAACTTTTTAAAAACTTGAGGGACCAAAACAGAACGAAAAGAATTTGAGGGAGACCAAAATCGGACGTTGGCCATTTTTTTATAAGTTAAAGTCTTTTACACATTATTTAAAATTTTTTCCTTAAAAAAAGTTATGCATTTTAACTTGGTAAAAGACTAAAAAGCAGTTTTTTGGTCCCTAAACTTTACACCAAGTGTCAATTATGATCAATGTTATCATTTACTCTTACTTTAATAAAATATTAATGACAGAATCTACGTTTCTAATAATATGTAATGTAAAATTAATAGAAAGCGAAACTCAAATCCTAACTCATATTGAAAAGTATGATGAAGCTAAGTTTATTGTTAATTTATTGAAAGAAGTTGGTCAAATGATAAAATTAACTAAAATATAAAATATTACCAACAAGTGTTTAGTATAGTGGTTGGCGAGGTACATCCTAGGTGAGAGGACCCAGGTTCAATCCCTAGAGTCGGCATTGTTGGGAGGGCACAATCATTTCGTCTCTGTAGCCCGAATGAGATTAGTCTTCGCTTAGACCTTTACACGGATAGGCAGGGAAACCATAACATTACCAAAAAAACTAAAATATAAAATATTGGAAACAAAATTTATTAAAAAAAATATTTGGGACAAAATTGAAAATTAATGTAAAGTTTGGAGACAAAAAAATACTTTTGTTTTTTTTTGTAAATCGCTGGATTATTTTGATTAGATTACCAAATTAAAAGAGTACTTTTGCTTTTTAACTTTTATTACAATATTAAGATTTTCATTTATTTAATCAATCAAAATAAAATCTCGCCTACTAAAATAGATACTTTATTCATATAATCTCACTTTATTCTCTCATGTCTTCTTCATTCAAACTTTCCTCTCATGTTTGTTCACTTGATTCACATGTACATATTTTTTATTAGATTTTCACACCAATCCACAATCTCAAACAAACCAGGTAAATCTCTAGATTATTTTGATTCGTTATATATATATATATATATACTATATTATATGGCTCCACCCCTTATGGTTGGTTAAAAATAGTGAATTAAAAAATTAAAAAAAAAAATCACCACTCTCTCTCCCCACTCACTCTCTCCACTTCTTTAAAAAAATANAGGGCACGCCAAGCCCCTAGTATATATATATATAAGTATATAACAAATCTACGAAAGCATCCATCCATAATTCACATGATGCAATTATTGTTATGCCAACTCGCCAACGTGACATACATATATCCAAACTCTAAAGTAGCCCAAACGAAACCAATTAAAATTTCTTCAAACTAAATAATAATTTACTTCTCTTTTACTTTTGGTCAAAGTGCAAATTTGATCCCATATCTTTTATTGAGTTCCCAATTTGGTCCTATATTTTTTTTTCACTTTTGGTCCCATAAACTTTGGATCAGTTCCCAATTTAGTCTCATTCTTTTTTTGTTGCAGATTTGGTCTCTTATCTTTGGATCAATTCCCATAAACTCAAAGTTGATCATTTTACAAAGATATGAAACTAAATTGGGATATGGGATCAAAAGTGCAACAAAAAAAGTTATAGGACCAAATTTGCACTTTAATCTTTATTTTTTCTATTCCTTATTTCTTTCATACACATATAAATAGCCATTTATTTAGTTCTCTTTAGAACCTCCGTCCCATTCTCAAAACACACAAAACATGGCTTCCTCCACCTCCAACACACCCTTCCCTATCAAAACCGTCGTCGTTTTGGTCCAAGAGAACCGGTCCTTCGACCACATGCTCGGTTGGATGAAAACCCTAAACCCCGAAATCAACGGCGTCACCGGTTCCGAATCCAACCCGGTCTCCACATCCGACCCCGGTTCAGACCGGATCCATTTCCAAGACAACTCCGTCTTCGTCGACCCGGACCCGGGTCACTCCATCCAAGACATCTACGAGCAGATTTTCGGTGAACCGTGGACCGCCGAGTCAGCGGCCAAGAAACTCGAACCGAAGATGCAAGGGTTCGTTCAGAATGCGGCGAAGCAGAAGGAAGGAGAGGCCATGAAGGAGACCGTTATGAATGGGTTCAAACCGGGTCTGGTTCCGGTTTATGAGGAATTGGTGAAGGAATTTGCGATATCGGACCGGTGGTTCGCGTCGATGCCGGCTTCGACTCAACCGAACCGGCTTTTTGTGCATTCGGCGACGTCACACGGTTTAAGCAGTAATGATACGAAGAAGCTGTTAGGGGGATTGCCTCAGAAAACTATATTTGATTCTTTGGATGAAAATGGATTCACTTTTGGGATTTATTATCAATCCATTCCCTCCACGCTTTTTTACAGGTATCATTCATACACATACACATATTATTATATATACATTCATCTATTCTTCTTAAATTTTAGGAAAAAACATCACTTTCATCTCCAAACTTTACATCAACTTTCAATTTAATCCCTAATACTTTTTTATGTCAATTTTATCCCTAATATTTTACATTTTTTCATTTTGATCAATTTTATCCTTTAACCAAAATATGAAATATTAGAGATGAAATTGACAGCAAAAAGAATGTTGAGGATCAAATTGAAAGATGTGAAATCGGAAGGCAAATTTTGTAAAAGGTAAATAAAAATGTGTAAGGAATTTTGTGTGGTGGTTTAAGTTCACATCTTGAAAAATTAAAATATATAATCTAGTGTCTAAAAAAATCTAAATGGTTTATTTTATTATTTTTAAAAAAATTAAATAATATAGTCATAATTAATTCATAAAAATAATTAATAAGTATATCATTTCATATTTTAAAAAATTAAATTATGTATTTCAAAGTTTTATTAAATTGTTAATAATCTTTTTCAGTGACTGAATTATTAATTTGCTCTAATTATTAACTGTGTACAAGCCTTTTTCTTAAGAAAAAAGTCTTTAAACATAATCTAAATAATAAGAATTAATTTTTTTTAAAAAAAACTCCATCTTTTTATAATTTTTAATTTATTAAAAAGCATCTAGATATATTACGTAACTATAAATAAATCCCTCTATTTTTTTATTTGGGTCCTTCTAATATGTGTCATAAGGGCACATGTTAAAGTTTCTTTTAATTGGTTAAGTGAGTTTTCAAACATTAAAAAATTATCTTTTAAATGAATTTTCGTAAATTTCAAGATATGAGATGTTTTATTGACCAATGAGAAGAAACCTTAATATGTGCCCTTAAATAAATCCTTTTTATTTTTATATAGCAGAGTCAGAGGATTCGTTTGTTATTTCTTATATTTATTCCAGCTGCGTACAACTGGAACAGAATCTGATTTCAGAGCTAACATTTAGCTTGCTTTTTCATTTTTTTTTATTTCATCAATCCATTCTTTAATTAAGTTTAAAAAAAAAGTTTAAGATTTACGAAATTTCTTAAAACTTTCACTGTTTCACAAACAATTTTCTTAAATTGTAAATCTTGTACACAAAAAAAAATCAATTTATTAATTTATTATTTAAAGTAACATTTTTAAATTTTTTTAANGCTAGAATTTGAAGATTTTTTTTTTTTCAAAATATGTTTTACAAAATCAAGAAAACATTAATTACTCTTTTTACAACTTTATCCCTATTTATTCTCTAATTGTTTTAAATATCCTTTGAAAATAGAGATGAATAAATAAGGGTAATTTAGTCTTTTTATCTTATATTTCTTAGTCTGTGCAATTACAAAACTACAACAGATATTATTAACCGGAGGGAGTAGTATATATATAATAGGGTAAATTACACTTTGCTACCATGTTCTATAGATCGATTTCACTTTGGTACCCTATTTTTTGCACCGTTAACACTTTGATACCCAAATTTATTTTTCTGTTAAGTTTTGACGATTAAGTCTCACATAACCATCACGTGCACAGTAAGAACATCCAATTGTTTATTTTTCTCTCATTTTTCATGATTCAGATGCTAAAACACTCAAAAATTGTGAAAAACACTGAGATTCAAAGTGAGAGGACTTTGGAGTGTTTTGCCATTAAATCGTGAAAAATAAAAGAAAAATGAACATTTGAGTGTTTTTACTATGTATGTGATGGTCACGTACGACTTAGCCGTCAAAACTTAACAGAAAAGTAAATTTGAGTACCAAAGTATTAACAATGCAAAGAACAGGGTGCCAAAGTGTGCCAAAGTGTCACTTTTGAAAGAGTAGGGTACCAAAGTGAAACTGGTCCATAGAACAGGGTATCAAAGTGTAATTTACCCTATATAGTAACGAGCTAATGTTGGTTTTAACAATAATTTCAGGAGCCTAAGGCAAGTGAAATTCGTGGACAAATTCCACCCATACGAGCTAACATTCAAGGATCATTGCAAGCATGGCAAGCTTCCTAACTATGTTGTCATCGAACAACGTTTCTGGGATTTGTTGTCTATTCCTGGTAATGATGATCATCCCTCCCATGATGTCTCTAAAGGCCAAAAATTTATTAAGGAAGTGTATGAAGCCCTTAGATCAAGCCCCCAGTGGAATCAAATGCTCTTTGTCATCACCTACGACGAGCATGGCGGTTTCTTCGACCACGTCCCAACCCCGGTCACCGGTGTCCCCTCCCCCGACGGCCTTATCGGTCCCGATCCCTACAAGTTTCAGTTCGATCGTTTAGGTGTTAGGGTCCCTGCCTTCTTCATCTCTCCTTGGATTCAACCTGGCACAGGTATATATATTGATAAATCTTGGTTTAAAATTTGTAATACTCTTGGTCAAAGAAGTGCAAATTTGGTCCTATATCTTTTATTAAATTTTTAATTTGGTTCTGTATCTTTTTTTGTTGCATTTTTTATCCCATATTTTTGCAAAAGGTCTCAATTTGGTCTCATATTATTTTTTATCACATATCTTTCGGTTAAGTTACAAAATTGGTCTCATATCTTTGCAAAAGAATCAACTCTTAATTGATTTTTTTTCGCAAATATATGAGATCACTTCTGCACCTGACAAAAAATATAAGATTAATTTTGTAATTGACTCATATAGGACCAAATGTGCAATAAAAAAAGATATATCACCAAATAGGAAACTCAAACAAAAGATATAGACCAAATTTGTATTTTGACCAATACTTTTTTAGAGATATTCTATTTTTTAGTTCTTAAAATTATGATGTAGTCTCCAAATAAATATTAGAGATACATTTTTGAATCCTTATTTGATGTTGTTGTTGTTGCAGTGTTGCATGAAGCATCGGGGCCAGAGGAAACATCACAATACGAACATTCATCGATACCAGCAACAGTGAAGAAGATATTCAATCTCCCAAACTTCTTGACTAAGCGTGACGCTTGGGCTGCCACATTTGACTCTCTCCTCACTCTAACATCCCCACGAACAGATTGTCCTGGTAATCAATTCATCCATCACTTATAAGTATACACACACATAGTAAATTAATAATTCGGTCTTTGAAAGATCATCGGGTTAACGATTCGATCCTTAAAAAATTGAAATACACAATTTAATCCCTAAAAGCATAAAATGATATACTCATTAGTCTCAAAAAGAGTAAAACAATATACTATTTAGTCCACAAAAAGGACTAATAAGTATACTATTTTAATTTCCACGGATTAAACTGTGCATATTAATTTTTTAGTGACTAAGTTATCAACTTAGTGATGATCTTTAAGTGACTGAATTGTTAGTTTACTCTCTATACATAGTCAGCCTGATTGAATTTCTTTTCACTAATCTGAACTCAACTTGGCTATAGTGGGAATAGCTTCAGTTTCACAAGGTCTGAAACCTAAGACCTTACTTAAGTCATATCAAGCTCTTTACTCCTTAGACCAACCTCACTACGTTAGTGTATGTGTTTATATATATATACACATGTATGATGATGAATTCTTTATTTTGTTGGCAGAGACATTACCAGAGCCAGTGAAGCTACGAGAGAGAGAAGCAGAGGAAGAAGCAGAGCTGAATGATTTTCAAGTGGAATTGGTACAGTTGGCTGCAACAATCAATGGAGATCACAAAAAAGATATATATCCTCACAAATTGGTGGAGGGTATGGGAGTTTCGGACGCAGTGAAATATGTTGAAGGAGCCTTCACTCATTTCTTGAATGAGTCTCAGAAAGCAAGGGAAGCTGGTGCTGATGGATCTTACATCATTGAATGTGCAGATTGTCCAAAACCTTCTTCTTCTTCTTCTGCTGCTGCTAATTCTCGTGAAGCAAACCCTGATACAAAAAATCTTCTGCAGAAGATTTTTAGTTGTATAATCTGTAACAATTAATCTTTCATTTACATATATATGATGTCTTTCTTTGTTATTTATCATCTTTTTTTCTTTTTCAATGATTCATGAGATTGGAAGTTGGAGTTTCTGGTGAGTTCTGGTTAGAATCGATTTGACTTTTTGTGTAATTATTGCATATTCATGGTAGATTCATTCGACTTGTTCATGTATATGTATTTATGTATGTTCATTTGGATATGTGTTGGATAGTGTATGTATGTGAAGATTTGTTTAATGAATAAATTACCAATTTAGCTCTTGCATTATGTAAACCTTGTTATTTTAGTCTTAAAATTTTTGAAATGTTTGATTTAACCCCCAAAGATTTATAACTCGTTACAATTTAATTCTTTAGGAGACTGAGTTGTATACTATTAGAGTATTCAAAGAGACAAAATTAAAACTAGTTTCCAAAACTAAATCAAATATTTTTATAAAAAAAAAAGGAGTTAAAATGACAACACTTACATAATCTAAGGACTAGAATGTCGATTTACTCTTTATTTAATGGTCAAGGCATTGTATATATACTATTATAGCTCTAGATAGAGCATCAAAACCCAGTTGGGAAATTATTAGGTCTAGCTAGTCTTGTGGAGAGTTTGAATAATATGCATAAATTCTTATTGAATCTTTTCTCACTCTACATCTATGAGGAAAGATGCCAATATGGAACAACTAAATACTGAATGCTTCTCAGTTCTTTCATCAACAAAAGAATGGCATTTTGCATTGAGTTAATAGAAGTAGAATCTTCTATCACTTATGACTGAACAAGAACATCTATGAGCTTTCTACAGTTCTTCAATCCATTTTTGCTAACAATGCAAATCTCATAAACATAATCTGATAAATTTTATTAGATGACTCATGATTAGCCTGTTAAAATGGTATGCTCATAAGGACTAATGTTCGTTAACAGCTTAGTGATTTCCAAATAGTAGTACAAAATAATTACTAGAAAAACCTAAATCGGTGAAGAAAGAGAACATTTCCAGCAGCATATGTATATGTAACTCACATCTATTTACACCTTACAGTAGATACATTTGAAGTACTTCACAGCAATAATTCATGTTTATGATGCCTCAATTTAATTTCCTGTTTATGTTCTCTAATTTTGGCTCAAAGGCTATCTCCTATTGTTCATATATGGTGTGTGGAAATGGAAGAAAAATATCACATATTTATTTACAAGGGAGTTTAATTACTGAGATTCTGCAGATTTGAATAGCTCTTCCCATTTCTCAGCATCACTTCCAGGACCATCCCCCTATATAATATATGCATCTTTAGTATCAATAATTAGCATAAATGAAAAATTAAGGAATAAATCCAAACAAAGTTTTACATTATGAATACGAATAAAGGCATAGATAGCTGAAAACCTCTGTTTCCATATTCTTAAAAGGCTATATTGCAAAAAGGAACGCTTAAACTTTAATCAAAATTCTCCTAAACTTTGAAAAGTGACAAAAGACATTGAATTTTTATTTTTTATGCAAAAGACCCATTTTCTCAACATTTTCTTCAAAAATATCAAGTCTTTTTTTAAAACAATTTTATGATTGCTATTACGTTTTACATTGATCCAAAATTAAACTTAGTTATTATTGTAATTAATAGTAGCAAAAAAAAAACAAAATTTATTTAAAAGAGGTTATTCGCACAAAATCAAAAGTTCAGGGGATTTTTTGAACAATGACTAAAATTCATGGGGATTTTATGCAATTTAACCTTGTTAAAATTACATTCCAGCTTTTTCCCAGTCAGAGATGCTTCATTCCATCATATGAAAGCTTACATGCAGTCATTAAACACTGGCATAACTTTAAGGGGTTAACTTCAGTCGATAAGAAAATTTAATCTATCCTTCAAAACCAAGGTTCAATTTCTCTTGACAGTAATTCAGGATTAAAATCCCAAATGCAACCGGCTGATGTCAGAAATGTGGGGGAAATATTATTTAAAATAGAAAAAAATAATATTAATATGAGAAGACATAAATATTTTGTCATAAAATAAAAATAATGAGCAATCTACATTCTATAAATTATTCAGCAAGTCAAGAACTCATTTTATTTAGAGTATTATTTATTCCTAAGAGAAACAATACTTTCAACTCCTGGTGAGATAAAATATTCAGCAATTGAAAGTTGATAGACGAAGTGAACTAAAGATAGTATATTTATAAGATTTGTACGTATGAACAGGTTATAAAATTCTATTACGGGTAGGGTGCAGGTTGGATACTTTTTTACTAGTATATACTATGTAATACTAAATCAATTAAAAGTTTACCTCAACAGAATTAATCTCATACACTTTGCCTTCTGTGAAGTCCATATCTAGTACTTGCACGCAAGCTTCAGCAACAACAATTCTACTGGCCTCTCCAATCAATTTATCTCCTGAAAGTCCATTGCCAATGCTTAAGAAAAAAGAAAAAAGAAAAAAGAAAAAAGAAAAACAGAAACAAGAACCAACAGAAATACATAAGAATAATGTAGAACTATTCCCTTAGCTGAACTCTGTGCCTAATTATACCATAAGTTTCAACATGAATTGTCAAACTTTTTATTTTTTTCAGTGTCCCACAGGTATCCTCCACTTGAAGCAATCTTGTTCAAGACACTGTCGAACATTAAATGTAAGCATCTCTCCCAGTGGAGATTCAAATCTGAGTTCACCACATTGTGGGAGACTAGTCCTTTTCATTAGACCTAAGCCCCGTTGATACATGAATAATTATTTAGAGAATTTACAAACACTCTATTATAGAGTTAGGGTATATCCAGATTCAAATTAAGTTCTCCCATAAAGTGAGCTGAATTCTTTGCCATTAAGTGAGATGAAGTGAAGATGAGAAAGAACTAGCTAGGTTGAGCTGAATCTGGCAGAACATTTTGAAACAAGTCAAAGACAGGTTTCACCAATTTCAACTGTTTGACCAATTAGTACGATTAAAAACATACAATTCAGGGCTAATTTTGCAGAGAATGAGATCAATTTCCTTTGCTGCTACTTTTCTAGGGAGTAGGTTGCTTTTGTTGCTAATTGATCTCACTCTCAAGAACTGTAACACCTATCCTGTTATTTCAGAATCAATCTCTTTCCTAAGAGACAGAGAGTATTTTCCTGATTTAATACCATCAGCTCAAATTTCAAGCTTTGAGAGACTTTTGTTCCAAATCAGACCAAAAACTAAGATTCGTAGCTTCCAACATATGACTATTATCATAATGAAACAGTCAACTTTAATTCAGATTCCTCTTGTTTTAAAATCCAGTACATTGGTAGTAATCTGCTCAGGTGAAAAATGCTTACAAATAAAGAATAAAAAGAAATAAAGCCAGTGACAATAATGAGCATCTATAACATACCTTGACCTACAAGGACAGCGCGCCGTTGTCCTGCTGTTGCTTTCAGCAGAGTATTTAGATCATACGATGTGTAAGGTCCATCTGTCAACCTCCCGGGTCTGAAATGCATTTAAATGAGCTACAAGGAGACTTTTAACAACATAATAGCACATAAACCAAGTTATTGTGTTCCTACCATTTAATTATCAACAAAATATGAAGGATGCATAACCTTCATCAATCTTACCTGATAATAGTAAATGGAAGGCCTGAACTTTGAAGAAAATCCTCTCCCATCTTCTTATACTTGAGGACACCGAAGAGGTTCATAATACTACACCACAAGATGGAAAATTGATCAATCCATGAAAGGAAGTTGTAGACAAGTCTCATGGATAACAAAATTAAAACTAACCATAATGCAAGTAGAGAAAATATACAAGTATAATTCATTTTATTACTAAAATGATATAATAATGATTTGACTTTATTATAGAATAATTGGGGTAGGCATTAAGTGGTTTAGTTATATACAAAGAAGACCATTAGAGGCTCCCTTACATAGAGTTGACCAGATAAAATATAGCCCAATAACTAGAGGTAGGGGAAGACTAACGAAAATAGTAGGAAAAACTATTGGATTTAATTATTAATAACCTAACCAAAGAAATGAGTAAAGATATAACATGTTGACGTCAATTGATCCATATAGCCAATCCTACCTAGTGAGATAAGGCTTTAATTGTTATTGTTGTTATAAGATAATCGAGCGTTCTCTTTTGCAAATTGCAAAAGGTATCATTATAAGGAAGCCAATTCATGCATTGGACTAGAACCGCTCTGCGTTAACTAGAACCTTCAAAAGATATTTAACTACTTAACTAGTCATCATAGGTTTCATGTAATTACTTAATCTAATCTAACTGGATAGTCTGGCTTCAGTGGCTTGTTATCAAAAACATCAACCAGTTGCTTTGCACTTCACTTAACACTGTGAAGACTGTGTGTGACACATGAATGGGATGTTAGTTACTGGAATCATTTAATTCGAAATACCAAAAATATATTTATAATTTCTTAGCAAGCCAAATAATGATAACAGAATACTCACGAACGACCATTTTTAAGTTCACAACTAAATATTAAGTATTCTTACCTCCATGGCAATTCATTGAACTTAGTCACACCTATTGATGACACAAGAACAACTCTCTTGACCGAAGAAGGCAATGCAGATATTAGGTTCCTCACTCCCTCCCAATCTTCAAAAAATACTCATAGTCAACAGACTGATATACATGAAATTTTAATAAAAGAAATAACTAACATTCTTAGGTTTCCCCATGCTTGATTCTACTGCTAACTATTTTTCTTTTTTCTTTTTTTATTTGATTAAAACACCAAGTGTTGTAATATGCAAATAACAAAATGCTGACCAACTCTTTCTGGTGTATTATCGTCATCCCATCGCCTTGAAGGAAAAGCTGTAGTTCCTGTGCAGCAAATCACATGAGTGACTCCCTAAAATTCAAGTAAGCACCCAAAATACGAAATTAATGCAGGGATTCATTCGCTGCTTTTGATGAATAAAATGACTCCTCAAAATCAAACAAGCTAAAGAGTACTGAATTTTTTGCAGTTAACAGTAGAGTGCAGACCTCAAATATGGATGGATCCAAGTCCTCTTTCCTCCTGGTGTCTCCTTTGAATACCTATCTTGTTCAAAATCTCTCTATAACTTAACAATCTTGAGAAGGAATGAAATCAAGTTTAAGAGACAATGCTTGTTTTTACTTGAAGGAATTACCAAAAAAAAAAAAGAGTAAACTTTCATTCTGGTTCCTGAATGATATGGCCACTATCGGTTTAGTCCTTAGATTTTTGAAATGCTTGATTTAGTCCCAAAAAAATTATGACTTGTTGCAAGTTAATCCCTCCATAAATACCCTATAATTGTACAATTCAGTCTGTAGAGGAACTAAGCTACGAGTAATGAATTTTCAGGGACTAAATCAGTAATTCAAAAAAGGAAAAAACACCCATTTAGTCCCCAAACTTTACACCAACTGTTAATTTCGTCCCCAATCTGTTTTTTCAGTCAATTTTGTCCGCAATGTTTCACATTTTGGTTGATTTTATCCTTTGGCTAACTTCTTTCAATAAATTAACGACAGACTTCATCCTGTTTTTCAATCTAAATAAAGATTTGAGCTCTTTTTCTAACAATTTTACATTACATGTTATTAGCCACGTAGATTTTTTCGTTAATATTTGTGTAAAGTAAGAACAAAAGATAAAATTGACCAAAATTTGAAACATTGGAGACGAAATTCACCATAAAAAAAGATTGGGAACGAAATTCAAGTTGGTGTAAAGTTTTGGGACCAAAATGGTAATTTTGCCTTCAAAAAATTTAAAGACTAAATAACAGTGCCTATATAATTCAGGAATCAATTGATACTTTACTCTAAAAAAAAACAGAATTGACATATCGACATTGAATACTCTCAATCAGGACAAGATGAAATACCTGTAGTATCTCCTCATCTTGTTCACCAAACAGTGCTTTTGCTCTCTCAGGATCCCTCAGTAGCAACCTCGACTTAACATTCTGCCCAAGCAGCGATGCTACCACCAGCTGCCCTGAAAAGAAATGCAACTTGTTGGCAATGACAATCTTCCACAACAAACAAATCAATTTTCAAGTATGTCTTTCAACAGTAACAAGAATTTGGTAGTGAAAAATGAGTAAAACTTGTTATTGATGAATGATACAAGTAGTCCTGTATATAGACGACGAGTTTACAAGAAGACAACAAACACTCAGTGACTAATAAACATAACTGTCATAACAGACTTCTGTTAAAAACACTATACTTGCCCAAGTCTTCTGCTACAACACTATACTTGGCCAAGTCAAAACTGTATATTCTACGGTCTTCAATCAGGAATTTCTACATTTTTTATAGTTCTAATCTGAAACACCGCATTCATATATACATGTCTAGAATTTACAATCCCTAGCTACAAATACACACACAAGTTTCAAGTGAGCTGAAGCTGATACTTACCAACACCTCCTGAACCACCAACGACGAGGACCAATTTGGAAGAAAGAGGAGCGATTTGGTTATTTTGGGGTGATTCAGAAATTGGGGTTTCGGTAATTTCCTCCTTAATCGCAGCCTGAGGTACTCCTCTGTAGGATGAAACTGCGTTTGCGAAAATGCGCTTGGCGTGAGAAATTGATATGGAAGGAGAAGAAGAAGAAGAAGAAGAAGATAGGGGAATTCGATGATGGGGTTTAGCGAAGTGGTGAGGATGAGAGAAAGGTAGTGAAGAAGCCATGACAGTACAGTCACACAAGTGTGTTCTGTGTTTGTGGACGTGCCTTTAATTATTGCCTCGCATAAATACATAATTTATACAATTATACATGTGGATCACAAAAATTTCCAATAAGGCCAAAGTCTCAAATTGTTCCCTTGTGTATGGGGTAGATTTCAAATTGGTCTCTTATGTTTCATTTGTTTCAGATTAGTCCTATATATTTTTATGATGTTTCAAATTGGTCTAAAAAATACTTAATGTAGTCATATATCTCTTATTTCAAGCTCAACTAATGAATTTAGAGCTAGAAGTTTCTTTTAATCAAATCGAGCCCCAAAAGTGGATAACTCATTTCACAGTCAAATAAGTGAAATTGGTCATATCTCTCTCGTTTGAAGTTTAAATATGGCGAATTTGAAGCTATGTGCTAACTCTTGAAGAGTTATTTCTTTGTTCAACTAAGATCACTAGTAAATGAAATCAAATCGCATCTCCAAAATTATTTTTGAGACCAATTCAAAACATCATGAAAATATTCAGAGCTAATTTGAAACCAATGAATTAAAATTCATGCGGTGGTCGTCTTACTCACTCATGGGTGATAGAAATGTATTTATAACTATTAACCTGTTGGTAAGTGGTGATTCAAATTTTAAGTCTTTCACGTACATAACATATCTTAGCGGATACTTTCTTCGTTTGTTTTCTTTTTTTCCCTCCGATATCTTAGCGGATTCAAATTTGCTTGTCATAGTATATTTATTTTATAATCACTCTATCATGTCTCAACCATATATAGACGACCTAAGAAGAAAAGTCAAAAGTCCTATTTTAGTCCTTCTGTTATGCTCATTGTTCCAAATAGGTCCCTCAGTTTTTTTTCGTTCCATATTGGTCCCTCAATTATTCAAAACTTGTCAAAGTTGGTCCCTCTAACGTTTTCCATCCATTTTACCGTTAAAAAAAGAGGAAAAATAAACTTTCATCTCCAAAAGTTTTATTTTCTTATATTAAGGTCCTTTTCTTTTTATAATATGATCAAAACGTAAGAAAATGAAGTAAATTAAGATTTTAAATGAATTTGCCCAAAACACAAAAGCTCTCGCTCTCTCTCTTTCAATTAATATTTCCATGACCAATCATTGAAGAGAGAGAATGTAATTAGAACTTCTGATTAGAGGAACTTGATAGCAAGAATATAAGAAACTTGATATAAGTTTTTTCCTTCTTTTAAATAAAAATATAAATGTTTTGTTTATCAATTTAAAAAAACAAAATTCTATTACAATAAAAATATAGTCATATTTTATTAAAAAGAAATATAAAATTTATATTTAATAATATTTTAGAAGCATAAAAAGTATTCATAAAATATGGAATACAAGTACATATCCAGTATGAATAGGGGTGAGTGCGGGCAGGATTAGGACGAGTTGAGGAAAAATCTCAACCCAACCCACACATCAATCTGTGAGTTGAGTTTTACATTTTTTAAATTTCAACCCGAACCAACCCAATCCGCGAGCCTACGAATTCAGTTGGGCCACCAATCCACGGATTGCGTCTTTTTAAAAAAAAAATGATGCATATAGTGTAAAACTAACATAGTATACATACTTTGAAATTAAAATTATGACATAAAAAAGCTTCATAATCTACATCACAAAAAATAAAGCTTAATAACTAAAATAATAAAGTGAGAGAGGGTGAGAGACATATTATATGGAAAATAATATATATATATATATATGGAAAATAATATATTATCAATATGCAGGCTCACGGGTTGGGTTGGGTTCAAAAGCCTTGAACCCCATACGTGCGGGCTGAAAATTTTTAGCCACACCTAACCCATGGCTGGTTGGGTGGTTTTTACGAGCTCGCGTGTTGATGGGTTCATCTGCTCACCTCTAAGTATAAATACGACGTTATTTTTGGAGTATTCATACTTCATATATACTAACAATATGAATATCAAAATAGAATAAAAAAAATTGACTCGAAAATTTAAAATTGAATTGATGAACAATAATAATATTCACAATATATATAACTCTTTTGAAAATATATTAATGAAAGGCATCACCGATATATACTTGTAAGTTAACTCTTAATTATTCATTTTAATGTTATTATAAGAAAAAAAATTTGTATTTTACTCATAACTTGAAAGTTTTTTTATTAAAAAAAATCATAATAATTCTGTGTGTACAGAAAAAAAAAAACTTAATCATAACTACTAGGTTAAAAACACCACTGTAGTCTATATATAGCTTGACCACATAGCTTTATCAATTAGATTTTGCATTGCCACAAAGATAATTATTTAATATATTTTAAAATACAGAACAAAAAGATTTACCTGCATCTTTTTATGTTGAATTACAAGTATTAGGGGTGTATAAAAGTCGGACTGGGTTTTGACCTCACCCAAATCCCAACCTAACTTTGAAGTCGGGTTGAATTTTGGACCCAGACCCAGAATGTCATCAGGCCGGTCAAATCTTATCGGGTCAAGCCGAGTAGGGTTTTTTTAAAAAAATGCAATCAAGGATTCTTTTAACATCAAACTAAAAAAAAATGAAATGCAATCATAATCGGTAGAAAAAAAAACATGAAGTATGCATTCAGATTTGCTTCTCCAATAGAATAAACAGTCTCCATATAGAAAGAATAAATAGTATGCATTTAGATTTACTTTATGAGTAAGACCAAAACGTGCAGCTTTGAGTCTTCGACGTCTGTGAGGATGAGCGTGGTTCGACCTTCACGAAAAACGGCGAGCTCGGACCTACCGTCGCAGTTCAAGTCAGAACGGCCTTCGCCATGTGTGGTTTTCTGCCATGTCAAAACGGCAGTATACAGCAACAAAATCGCAAGAAGATTGCAAATGGAAGACAAAGAAGGAGAGACGAGAGTGAGACGAACTGACGAAGATGAGACGACGAGAGAAGACGGAGATGGAGGCGCCGGTGAGAGAATACGAAGATGGCGACGAGAGGTGAGGCTGGATGCTTTGATTAGAAGTTTGGAGGATGAGGAAGTGTGAGGCTACGACGATGAGAAGGGATGAGGAAGTGTGTGTGAGTGTGAGATTTATTAGGTTTAGGGATTTTTTTTTTATTAATAAGCTGAGTCCAGAAGCCTATCTCAAGCCGGGTCGAGTTTTTTTGGATGAACCCGAAACCTGACCCGGGATCATTTGACATATTTTTAATTTTCTCCCCGAGCCGAATCTATTTTGACCCGGCCCAAATTGCCCAGGCTGGGTTGAGTTGGCCGAGTCAACCGAGTTTCTGTACAGCCCTAACAAGTGCATGCATAACTACTAATTTTCACATACATTAAACTAAAAAGATAAATAGTATAATTTATATTGAATTACAATATTGAACCTTCTGATGAAATGACTTCATACATGAAAAGAAAATTATATTGACCTTTTTTGATTTGAAAAAAGTTAAGTAGAAACTTAATAAATTCAAGTTGAGTGGTTGTTAATGTTAGATGAGTACACACTTTTTGTTTCTTTTGGTTGTTGTAAGCGTAACAAACAAGCTGGTGTGTGTCATTTTCTTCTTTTTTTCCTCCCATTTTCAGCTTATTCATAAAGATTCTATGCCTATTAATTAACCTAAACTATGGGAAAATAAATTGTTGTTTATTTTCTTGCCTTTATTAACATCATTTTCAAGTATGTAACTGATTCTTAATTACATGCCGAATCTATCTTACTGCTCTATATCTAATGATATCTATGCTTTACATATTTTTAAAGAAAAAGATACAAAAATATAAACTTCGAGCAAGAGACTGGGAAATCTCTACCCTCTTCGCTTGTATCTCCCTCCCAACAATCTCACCATGCACCTTCTCCTCGTTCTTCCTTCCTCCAAATGTACGTATATCCATATCACTCACCCTGCAAAAGTATATATATATTTTGAATATTCAGGGACTAAATCACAATTTTAGGAATTTTAAAACTAGATGCATGTTTTCTTTCTTTCATTCATTCTCTCTTCTGCCTCTTCATTCCCTTAATTTTCATTAACTTGCATGGCTTTCTCTTATTGTTTTTGTGGTGTTTAATTTTATGTACATATATATATACAAATAACTTCCAATGCAAACCATGCAGGTGTGATGAGTAGGTAGTACATGCTAATCCAAGCCTGCTCAACTAGTGTTGAGTAGGTAGTACATGCATGCTAATCCAACCCTGCTCATATGTCATGTGTGATGAATAGATACTGTTAGAAGAATATAGTAGGATTTTGATAGAACACGAAAATACGAAAATCAGAGTAGGCTTTGATAGTGTGGTCACTGTCCTTAAGGAAATTAAGCCCCCACTATTTGTATGTTGTTGGGTGTTTATGGCAGATTTCCTCCAGGATTTACAAAGCCTGGTGTTATAGCCAGCAATACTATAACACCTTCTGAACACAAAACAGAGAAAGATAAGTTGAATATGAGATGCTCTGTTTTTTGAGAAGAAGTGTTATTTATAGGAAAAATCTGAACTGATACAACCTTTCATATTCTAACATAAATAACATGTTACAACCTTTCATAAATGAACATTCATATTTTTTTAAAAGTGAACAATCATGTCTCTTCAGGATTAAACTGAATTCTCTGTAAATAATGAATGTTCATGACGGTTCATGAATGGACACTTCTCTGTTTATAATTCGAATTAATTAATTAATTAATCAATTCGAAAATAATAATAATTAAAATTATATATAGTACTCCACATCATTAACAAATAGGTACTACATGCTAATTATTGTATATTATTATAAAAATAACCGAAACTTTATGAGATAGTCATGGGAATGTCGTTACGGTGGAGAAAAGCAATATTGTAAAAGGCAATTAATACAATTAATATATATATATATATATGTACGTTGGAAGAAAACGTTGGTAATAAACATTCTATTAAAGACAAATAACTTTTCCAACGGCTTGTTTAAAAAATTTCCTGCGTGTGTGTATATACATATGAGTGTGTTGGAGTTTTTTTTTGTTGGAAAAAAGACATATATGAACAATACTAGTTGTGAAAGAGAGAGTAAAATTATTGTGTCTCTTGGGTAGAGAAAAGGTGTGGGAGTAGAGTCCTGTCTACTTCTTTGTATAGAAGTTGTAGACTAAAAAAGGCGAGTATTTGGCCGTTGTATCCTGGAGGTGACGCGTCCGTGTACCACTACACCGGAAAAATAGACAAAGTCTCTACCCGTAGAGGGCGTGAATTACCTTAAAGAAAGCGAGATATCCGTGCCTCGGCCAAATACCACGCAGTCCGTCTTTACTAATATTTTTATTTCTTGTCTATTATTTTCTTATTTTCTCTTGTAGCCCCAGCACTAAGTACATGCTAAAATTTTAATTACTAACTATACTAATAGGTACTACATGCTAAGTACATGTTAATCCAAGCCTGCTCAAGAAAACATTATATATAGTACTCCACATCATTAACAAAAATCAAGTTTCTCTAATTGGAGGAGCTTTACCTAAATTTTTTCATAAGTTTTTTCTCTCATGTTTTAGCTGGTTGTTTCATATCTCTTCTAGGCAAATGAACTTAACCACCTCTCACCTTAATATATTGTTTCCTCATGTGCATTCCGAATGCACCTGTGACGCTAGATTTCACCCTGCTGTATATCTAGCGTCACAAGTGCATTTGGAATGCACATGAGCAGGAATGATTATTAGAAGGAGAAGGACTTGAAAGAAGAGTATGGAGTTCTTCATCGGTAAGATTGTTATCGATAAAGGCAAATGCAAAGATTTTAGTATTTTACTTTCGCGAATGACGACGATAGAGGATATATATCTATAGTATCCTAGCTAGGGTGTGATCTATAGGCCAAAATCTCATATTGATCTCTTATCTATGAGGTTGATTTCAAATTGAACCTTTATGTTTTATTTGCTTCATGTCGGTCTTATATTTTTCCATTATTTTTTAATTGAGTAACTTGTTTCACAGTCAAATAAGAGAAATTGATCATATCTCCCTCGTTTCAACTCTAAGAATAACAAGTCTGATACTATGTGCTAACTGTTGAAAAAAAAAAAATTCTCTTTCCAATTGAGATATCGTTAGCAAATAATGTCAAATCACATCTTAAAAATAGGTTTAGTATCAATTTGAAAAATTATTAAAATATGTAAGACCAATTAAAACAAATACAAAGAGTTAGCAATTTGAAAGTCACCCCACACATAAAGGACCAATTTGAAGTTTTGGCCATGTTAAACATTATAGGAAGTTTTGAACAATCTGTTCACAACTGGCTAACTGTTTCCAACCTCTCACCAAATATGCGCGGAGTAATATTTTACGTGACGAAGGAGTATTGGAGTATTGGACTATTTCACATGTATACTCATGTCACACTCTAGAGTATTGATTTTCGCAACTTTGGAGTATTGATTTTTGAAATTTACGGAAAGTTAGGCATATTTATTTTACCCTGCGTAATGTATCTTATGAATTGAATAGCCTTCATATATTTGATTAAGTTAGACATGCTAATGTACCCTTTATTCATTATGTGATACTTATTCATTATTTGTTTCTAATTCACATAGGACACTTGTACAAATCTCTGAATAGAAAAACAGAAAAAGCTCGCTATAATATTTTGGTCAATACAAAGATTCTAGATGATGGATCTAGAATACAGTTTGCCTCACAACACCTTATGAAGTGGACACGTGTAACTCAAGTGGACAAACATATCACTATGATTATGTAATTACAACTTTCAAAAATTTAATATAAATACAATCTTATTAATAAATTATGGTATATATGTATATTGACTCCTCACTAATGAAAGTAACAATTTTATAATCACTTACGTTGCATCTGAACCGGTATAAAATATGTCTCCGGATATAGATATATGGCATGGTTAATTTTAAAAATTATGAAATATAGATACGATAATATTTATTTAAATATAAAATTATAAAATATAAATTTATATAATTTTCTAACAAAAATATGAACATTTTGCATATTAATATAAAAAAGGTAAAAGATTCTTTTGTGTCTCTAACGTTTGCGTGTATTTTCAGTTATGCCCCTAACGTTTCATTTGTGTCAATTGTGCTCTCAATGTGAAACGTTAGTTTCAGTTATACCCTCAACTTTGACTCAATGCTGATGTATCAATTTTTTTTACTTATGTGTAAATTTTTTTTTTCTGAGTACACACTTTTTGTTTCTTTTGGTTGTTGTAACCGTAAAAAGCAAGCTGGTGGTGTGTCATGTTCATCTTTTTTTTTTCCCTCCTATTTTCAGCTTATTCATAAGGATTCCATGCTTATTAATTAACCTAAACTATGGGGAACATTGTTATTAATTCTCGTCTTTAACATCAATTTCAAGTAACTAATTCTTAATTACATGCCGAATCTATCTTACTGCTATATATCTAATGATTTCTATGCTTTACATATTTTTAAAGAAATTGTATTGATTTTACACAGAAAAGAAAATTAATGTATAACTATATATATTTTATAAAAATGAGTTTTAGTGTTTAATTTTTATCATAAAATAATTCAGAAAATGTAACCAAGTAAATAATTTTCTGTTATTGTTTTTTTACAAGTCGCAAATAATACAGTAGTTAGGAAAACTTCTGTTTTCCGGTTAACTGCAACTTTGAACAAAAGTACAATAAAACTAGGTTAAAAGGTTATTTTGGTCCCAAATGTATATCTTAATATTCATTTTGGTTCTTTATGTTCAAAATGTTTTAATTGGTCCTAAATGTTGGCAAAATATTTCATTTTGGGCCCAAACTATTAAATTTAGTTATATTTCTCTTGTTTCTCATTTCAAGTTCAAAGAGCTTCTTAAGAGTAACTCGTAACTCTAAATTCGTTCAATTCCATTTGAAACGAGAGAGATATGATCAATTTTACTTATTTGATCGTGAAACAAGTGGTCTACTTTCAGGAATCAATTTGATTTCGTTGGCTGACGATCCCAATTGAATAGAAAAATGATTCTTTGATAACAATACGTAACTTTGAACTCATCACATTCAAACTTGAAACAGGAAAAATATGACAATTTCAATAATTTGAGACCAAAATGAAATATTTTATCAATATTTAAGACCAATTTGAACCTTTTGAAACATAAAAGACCAAAATGAATATTAAGATATACATTTATGACCAAAATAACCTTTTAATCATTAAACTATAACGTTCAAAATTATTAATTTCTTATTCGTAAATAATGTATTAAGATGTACAATTATTGAAATAATATTTTTATATTTATTTTAAAAGTAAAAAAATTGTGGAAAATTACAGCTCATATATGTGAATTGTGATATGTCCATAACAAAACTACCTAAATTTCACAGAAAAATCCATAATTCTCAAGGTTTGCTGTGAGAGATCGATGATAATATATATATGGTTACTGGAATTTTGTGTACATATATATACAAATAACTTCCAATGCAAACCATGCATGCCATGTGTGAAGTAGGTAGTACATGCTAATCCAAACCTCCTCAAGTAGTGTTGAGTAGGAAGTGCATGCTAATCCAACCTTGCTCACTTCCCATGCGTGATGAGTAGGTAGTACATGCTAATCCAATCCTCCTCAAGAAAACATTATATATATAGTACTCCACATCATTAAGAAAAATCAAGTTTCTGATAGAAGAAACTTTATAGCAAACATATAAAAAATTTTACCAAAGCTTTTCCTATAAGTTTTTTCTTTCATATTTTAGGTTGTAGTTTCATGTCTCTTCTAGTCAAATGGATTTAATCATCTCTCACCATAATATATTGTTTCTTGATGTATATGTACATTTAATAAAAATTTAAGTTGCTTTTGCTTCAACTTCCTTGAAGCAACTTAAATTTTTATTTTGTATTGTTTCACTCAAGAATTAGAACTCAATTTTTAACAAATTAAGGTCCAATCACTTCAAGAATTGGCTTCCTGCAACAACATCTCACATTATTGTTTCTCTCCTCCGCCAAATTCAGCCTCAACTTCCCGCTCGGAGCCCTGAATCACGATCACGGTGTTGTTGGTCTCTGTGGTGAAATTGCAGAGCCGAAACAAAGACACTATTCACGCTCGGCTGCACCGTCATCGTCGCCGTCGCCGCCGATTCTTCTTGCGACAACAATGGCGGCAGATCGGAGGAAGGATTCGTCGTAGATGAGACGATGTTGGATCAGCATAGAGGACAACTCGAATGAGAAGCTGCAGATTCCTTGGGAGCAAATGAGCAATCTTTGAAGACAGCATTTGGCATCCATGGGTATGAATTTTGGAGTAATCTTTGTGTCACACTTTGGAGTATTGATTTTCGCAACTGCCTAACTACTAAGGGTCCGTTTGGTAGCAAAATATGAGGAAAAGAAAAGTATTTTACAATGTAAATTGATGAGGGAAAGGAAAAGTAAGGGAGAGAATGTAAAGTAGGTAAAGATTTAAAATGTTTGATATAAAAAGGTATGGGAGGGAAAGTAAAATAGATATAAAAGAAAAATGACTAAAATGTCCTTCCCACAGTCCACCGCCGTCCGCCGCCATCCGCCGACGCCGGATGAAGATGACAGACATGGGAGAGGGACAATTTGGTATTTTCATACTTTTTCCCTATGTAATCAGTCTTTACATCAGATTTGTGATGTAAAAATTTGGGCACTGTTCATTGTAATCCTTTTTACAATGTAATCCCTTTTACAAGGCTTAAAAGACTCTACCAAACAAGAAAAATTCTTGAATTCTGTGTCTTTATTTTACATACCTCAATTTTACTCCATACCAAACGGAGCCTAAGTGATACAGAAAGTTAGACATATTTATTTTACCCTGTGTATCTTATGAATTGAATAGCCTTCATATATTTTATTAGAGATGCTAATGTACCCTTAATTCATTACGTGATACTTAGTTCATTATTTGTTTCTAATTCACATAGGACACTTGTACAAATCTCTGAATAGAAAAGCAGAAAAAGCTCGCTATAATATAGATTTGGTCAATACAAAGATTCTAGATGATGGATCTAGAATACAGTTTGCCTCACAACACCTTATGAAGTGGACACGTGTAATTTAAGTGGACAAACATATCACTATGATTATGTAATTACAACTTCCAAAAATTTAATATAAATATAATCTTATTAATAAATTATGGTATATATATAAATTGACTCCTCACTAATGAAAGTAACAATTTTATAATCACTTATGTTGCATCAATGCATCTCAACCGGTATAAAATATGTCTCTGGACATAGATATATGGTAGGGTTAATTTTGAAAATTATGAAATATAGATATGATAATATTTATTTAAATATAAAATTATAAAATATAAATTTATATAATTTTTTTAATAAAAATACGAACATTTTGCTTAGTAATATAAAAAAATAAAATTCTATTACAGTAACTTAATTAGATAAAATCATAGTCATATTTTATTAAAAAGAAATATAAAATTTATATTTAATAATATTTTAGAAGTATTTTAAGGCTCACGAGCATTCGTAGAATACAAAATACAAATATGTATTCAATATGGATACGATATTATTTTTGAAGTATTTATACTTCATAGATATTAACAATATTAGTATCAAAATAGAATAAACAAATTGATTCGAAAATTTAAAATTGAATTGATGATCAATAATAATATATTCACAACTATATATAACTCTTTGAAAATAATACATTTTAAAAAATGAAAGTCATCACCGATATATACTTGTAAGCTAACTCTTAATTAGTCATTTTAATGACAATAATAATAAATAAGAAAAAAAAACATGTATATCTTACTCATAACTTAAAGTTTCTTTAAAAAAAAAATCATATTAATTCTATGTGTCCAGAAAAAAAATAAAACTTAATCATAACTACTTAGTCTATAACTCGAGTTGCTGATGCACAGTGGAAGACTTCTGCAGTTTTGGAAGATATTCTTGATGTTTTTAGATTGAAATATTCAATTCTCTATCTCTTATGGAGGAAGACTGGCAAATAGGGCTTCGTATTGGCTAGCCAAAGTTGGTGCTGAGGGGATGTGTCCTTTGGATCGGGTGTCTATACCCCATCCCCTTTTGTTATGATGCTGAAGGGATTGGTTATTTTCTGTAGTTGTTAGTTTTTCTTGGTTTGTTGGTTGTATTTTTTCAGTTTTTTAGTTTCTTTGCTTTGTATTGGTGTTTTTAGTTCTGATTTGGTGTTGGAATGAAAGTTGTTTCTGTTAAAAAAAAAAAAAGCACCACTGTAATCTATAACTCTAATACTCTATATAGTTTGACGGATCACATAGCTTTATCAATTAGATTTTGAGTAATTTTGGACCTGGTACCAGGTCCTTGAATTTTACGCATTGTATTAGTCGGTCCCCGAAATTTGCAAACGCCTAACTAATTGGTCCCTCTGTCATATTGGCGTTACAAAAATGCTGACGTGGCCATAACGGAGGCTGATGTGTTCCGTTATGTGCTGATGTGTCCCGTTACGGCCACGTCAAATCCCGTTATGTTCCAAAAAAACAAAATTGTGTCACGTTAGATAAATAGCCACACATCAGCATTTTTAAACTGCACTTTGCGGTCCTTGACCAAAACACTCATTTTTATTTCATTATTCTCAATTCTTCCTCTTTTTTATCATCTTCATTCATTTTAGTCTCAAATCCTCAAAATAAAATTGTAAAGTGCCCCAAAACTTTTCCAAACATTTCAATTTAGTCCTTAAAAATATTAAAAACCCCAAACCCCAAACCCTAAACCCTAAAAAAAATCTAAGTTAAACAATTAGGTTCTTGACCCATTTTTCTCAATTTACCCTCTTTTTCATCATCTTCATTCATTTTAGTCCCAAATCCTCAAAATAAAATTGTAAAATGTCCCAAAACTTTTTTAATCATTTCAATTTAGTCCTTAAAACTATTAAAATCCCTAAACCCTCATATCCCAAGAGAAAGAGGAAGAGAAAGGTTGTGTGTGAACTGTGCTTGCAGCAAGCCCTCTTGTCTGATTTTGATCTTCGAATCCTCTTTTCTTCTTCTTCTTCTTTGATTAAAAAAAAAAATAGTTCTTTTTCTTTGTGGGGTTGCTTAAAGTTTTGATTTTTAATAAAAAAACAAATATGGTGGAGAGAATCTAGAGGCTGTAAGACATGCATGTAAAAAATAAAAAAAATCAGAAAAAAACATAAATGAGAAAGAGACGAAGAAGAAGAGAGAGACGAGGGTGTTGACAACTTTAATGACCCTTCTCATGTAAGTTTCGTTTTGGTTCTGCGGATTTCATTTTTGGGATCTTTCTCTCTCTCTCCTCTTTCTCTCTGATTGATGGTGTTGAGGTTCTCTAAAAAATTCCCTTTTTAATTCCCAACCTCTTTTTTCCCTAAACCCTCTTTTCTATCGTTGTGATTTCGTTTTAGTTCCAATTGGCTATGATTTTGCTGTGATTTCGATTTTGGAAGAGAAAGAGGAAGAGGACGGTGGAGGAAGAGAGAGAGAGTGTGAGGATGAGGATGAAGATGAAGATCTTCAATTTTGGGATTTGGGGTTTGGGGTTTAAGGTTTTTTAATATTTTTAAGGATTAAATTAAATGAAGATGGAGATTAAAAAAAGAAATTAAGTTTTAGGGATTTGAGGGTTTAGGATTTAGGGTTTTTAATATTTTTAAGGAGTAAATTGGAATGTTTGGAAGAATTTTGGGACACTTTATAATTTTATTTTGAGGTTTTGGGATTAAAATGAATGAAGATTATGAAAAAGAGGGTGAATTGAGAATAATGGGTCAAGGACCTAATTGTTTAACTTAGACTTTATTTTAGGGTTTAGGGTTTGGGGTTTTTAATATTTTAAGGACTAAATTGAAATGTTTGGAAGAGTTTTGGGGCACTTTATAATTTTATTTTGAGGATTTTAGACTAAAATGAATGAAGATGATAAAAAAAGAGGGGGAATTGAGAATAATGAAATAAAAATGGGTGTTTTGGCCAGGGATCGCAAAGTGCACTTTAAAAATGCTGATGTGTGGCTATTTATCTGATGTAGCACAATTTTTTTTTTTTTGGAACATAACGGGATCTGACTTGGCCATAACGAGACACATCAGCACATAACGGGAGACATCAGCGTCCGTTATGGCCATGTTAGCATTTTTGTAACGCCAATATGACGGAGGGACCAATTAGTTAGGCGCTTGCAAATTTCGGGGACCGGCTAGTACAATGCATAAAATTCAGGGACCTATCTGTTACTGCGTCCAAAATTCAGGGACCGGAAAGTTAGTTTACTCATTAGATTTTGAATTGCCACAAAAATAATTATTTAATATATTTTAAAATACTGCACAAAAAGCATTACCTGCATCTTTCTAGGTTGAATTACAAGTACATGCTTAAATAACTACTGATTTTCACATACATTAAAAGAAAAAGATAAACAGCATTATTTATATTGGATTACGATATTGACCTCTTTTGATTTTTTTTTTTGTTTTGAAAAATGGTAAATTTCACTTTGGTACCATGTCCTATTAATCGGTTCTATTTTGGTACCATGTTCTTTCAAAAGTGACACTTTGGTACTATGTCCTTTAAATTGTTACCACTTTGGTACCTAATTTTATTTTCCCGTTAGATTTTGATGGTGAAAGTCACGTGAGGCGCAGGAGGGATTCAAAAACACTAAACCAGTCATTCTCTTTTCACAAATCACGATTCACACAACTAAATAGGGATGAGCGTGAGTTGAGTTGGGAGAAAATTTCAGCCCAACCCGCACATCAATCTACAGGTTGGGTTGGGTTTTGCATTTTAAAATTTCAACCTGAACCAACCCAACCCGCAACGAGGGTTGAGTTTGTATTTTTTTTTCAAATATTTTTAATTTTTATAATAAAAATATATTATTATAAGTTTGTGAGTAGTGAATAAAAAAACCTACACATAAAAGTCAAAAATATAGATTTTATATATAAAAATATAAATCAATTAAAATACACTAAATAAAATATATAAATGTAATACATATATGTAATCATGTAAATTTTATAAATCAAATTATCTTATTTATATATATATAGAACGAACAATATACATACAAAAATATATAATAAATATATACATATATAAAAAAATTTAAAAAAATTGATGTGCAAGTTCGCAGGTTGGATTGGGTTGAAAAACTACCAACCCGCAAGTGTGCGGGTTGAAAATTTTGAACTCATCCAACCTGTAAACCCGAAGCAACCCAATCCGCAGCTGTGGGTTAGGTTGCTCACCACTACGACCAAAATTGCAAGTCACACGGCCAAAATTCAATCATCCCGTAACAGTGTGACTCACAAATTTGGCTGTGTGAGTCGCAATTTGTGAGAGGAGAATGAATGGTTTGATGTTTTTGAGTCCCTCGTGCGCCTCACATGATTTTCATCGTTAAAATCTAACGGGAAAATGAAATTAGGTATCAAAGTGGTAACAGTTTGAAGGATAGGGTACCAAAGTGTCATTTTTTAAAGAATATGGTACCAAAGTGACACCGGTCAATAGGACAAGGTACTAAAGTAGAATTTACCAAAAAAAAAAATTAAGTATAAACTTAATAAATTCAATTTGAGTGTTTGTTAATGTTAGACGAGTACACACTTTTTGTTTATTTTGGTTGTTGTAAGCGTAAAAAACAAGCTGGTGTGTGTCATTTTCATCTTTTTTTTCCTCCCATTTTCAGCTTATTCATTAAGATTCCATGCTTATTAATTAACCTAAACTATGGGAAAAAGTGTTATTAATTCTCGTCTTTAACATCATTTTCAAGTATCTAACTAATTCTTAATTACATGCCGAATCTATCTTACTATCTAATGATATCTATTCTTTACATATTTTTAAAGAAATTGTATTATTAGTTTTAAAGGATAAAAGATACAAAAATATAAACTTCACAGTTCACACTAATTTAGATGTCTCAGGCCAAAAAAAAAATTTACATGTCTCCAGCCTCAACCCTTTTAAAGAAATTGTACTAATTTTACACAGAAAAGAAAATTAATATATAACTATATATAAATATATATTATAAAAATGAGTTTTAGTGTCTTCTTTTTATTATAAAATAATTCAGAAATAGTAACCAAGTAAATAATTTTCTGTTATTTCCTTTTACAAGTTACAAATAATATTATTAGGAAAACTTATGTTTTCTGGTTCTCTGCAACTTTAAAGAAAATATAATAAAACAAAGTTAAAAGTTTATTTTGGTCCTAAATATATGTCCTAATATTTATTTTGGTCCTTTATGTTTCAAATATTCAAATTAGTCTTAAATGTTGACAAAACATTTCATTTTGGTCTCAAATTATTGAATTTGCTCATATTTATCTTGTTTCTCAATTCAATTTTAAAGAATTTGTTAAGAATAACTCGTGGCTCTAAATTCGTCGTATTTGAACTTGAAACGAAAGAGAAAGCAATTTTGCTTATTTGACCGTGAAACAAGCGGTCTACTTTTAGGGACTGATTTGACCACGTTTGCTGACGGTCCCAACTGGATAGAAAAATGACTCTTCGAGAACAAAATCTAACTTTGAACTCATCACATTCGAATTAGAAATAGGAGAAATATGACCATTTCAATGATTTGAAACCAAAATAAAACATTTTGCCAATATTTAAGACCAATTAAAACCTTTTGAAACATAAAAGACCAAGATGAACATTATGACATACATTTAGTACCAAAATAACTCCTTGAAGTTTGATCATTGAACTATAGATCAACGGTTATTTTGGTCTTAAAATGTATGTCCTAATGTTCTTTTGATCCATTATGTTTCAAAATATTCAAATGGGTCATAAGTGTTGGCAAAATATTTCATTTCAGTCCCAAACTATTGAATTCAGCCATATTTCTCTCGTCTCTCATTTCAAGTGCAAAAGGATTTGTTAAGAGGAACTCGTAGCTCTAAATTCGTCGCATTCGAATTTGAAAGGAAAAAGATATGACTTTGCTTGTTTGACCATGAAACAAGCAGTCTACTTTTAGGATCAATTTGACGTCCTTTGCTAATAGCCCCTACTCGATAGAGAAAATACTATTTGAGAACAATATGTACTTCTAAACTTGTCAAGTTTGAACTTTAAACGAACTATATTCAATAGTTTGGGACCAAAATGAAATATTTAGCCAACATTTAAGGCCAATTTAAAAATTTTGAAACATAATAGACCAGAATAAACATTAAAAGCATACATTTAGGACTAAAATCACTCTTTAACCTAAATTATATAATGTACCAAAAAAATCATGTTCAAAAACTCTAATTTTTTATTCATAAATAATGTATTAAATATTGCAATTATTGAAATAATATTTTTATAGCTAAATTTTTATAGCTAAACTGGAAAATTACAGCTCTTATGTCCATAACCTAAATTTGACAGAAAAAACTGTGGAATTGGAGATTTCAGAGATATGTAAGGATGAAAATCTTGTGAGTTGTGAGGAATTGAAAACTTTGGGGCGTGGAAATTTTGTATTGAATGAATGGGACTTTGAAAAGAATCCCAAATTCTATAATTGACACTAACACATTCAAGAGGTTAATTACCACATCGTTTGGATTTGGAACCCTAATTCCTCCCACTTTTCCTTTCCAATCTTCGCGTTATTTCCCTTTTGATGATCCAATCTGAATTTCTTCATCATCATCATCGTCGTCGTCTTCTCTCGCCCTCAATACATCAGCCACTAGTAATCTTCCTGCTTGCCGACTCGAACAAGAATTCGCTTCCTGCAACAACATCGCATTATTGTTTCTCTCCGCCGCCGCCGAATTCCCGCCAAATCCAGCCTCAATTTCACGTTCCGAGCCCTGAATCACGATCACAGTGTCGTCATCTCTGTGGTGAAATTGCAGAGCCGAAACAGAGACATTCACGGTCGCCGTCGCCGGCGATGCTTCCGGCGACGACGATAATGGCGGCGGATCGGAGGAAGGATTCGCTGTCGATGAGACGATGTTGGATCGGCAGAGAGGACAGCTGGAATGAGATCTGAGCCAGGTATCGATGCAGGGGATGTGAAACGCGTGGTTGCATTTCGGCAACAATCTCACGCTCTCGCTCTCCTGAAACTCGCTCAAACACACAGAGCAATCAACGATTCCGTCGCCTTTGGTGTATTTTCGGACGGTGATTGATCGGATTAGGGTTTCGTCGAGTCCGGAAGTGGAGGAAGAGACGGCGCCGCCGTCGCCGTGAGTGAGAACGTCGTCGTTTGATTGGGCGGCGTGCTGGTGGATCCGGCGGCGGCGGTTGCAGAATCGGGAGATGATGGTGTAGTAAGTGACGAGGACGAAGGCGCTGGCTAAGACGCCGATGAGAGCGACGATAAGAGGAGAGAGCTGGAAGGAGGAATCGGAGTTGTTGCCGTCGCCGTCGCCGTCGCCGGAGAGGGAGAAGGAGGTGGTGGAGGACGGAGGAGGAGGAGGGTAGATGATGGAGCACCATTGGGGGCAGTAGAAGCTGCAGATTCCTTGGGAGCAATCTTTTAAGACGGCGTTTGGCATCCATGGGTATGAATTTGGATTTGTGGTAGCAAGAGAACCCATGAATGAATGAATTATGACTGATTATATTATATGATTGTGATAGATGGATAATTGAAGTTTTAGGTTTCAGGATTCAATCAATCATGGGGAAATGAAATGGAAGTGTTTTTGTGTTTGGGATGATTCATGAGAGAGAGAGAAGGGAGGAGAGAGAAGGGAAAGTAGGTGATGATGATGGGATGGGTTTTTGAAGAGTGAAGAAAAGGTGAAAATATGGTCATCTCTTTGCTTAGGATGGATGGAATCATGGAACCCAAAGCCAAAGTAGGTGCCTCCAAATTCATCTCTATCATTCATCACTCTACTCTACTGTCGCCTCTTTGCTTCTCTCTCCTCTCTCTCTCTCTCTCTCACAAATAACAATGCACAAAGACACTCTTTTTCTTTTCTCTTTTTCTTTTTCATTTTGAAATTCCTATGCAAGATTGTCTATCTTCATAAATTCATTTAATTATATAATGATATACTAAGCAAATTTCAAGGAGAACTTTGTTTAGTTTAGTTTAGTTTATCCGGAGCCCGCTTGTGAGAAATATTTATAAAGGTGACATTTTCTGGTCTAGTCTTTGAAATTCTATCTAAATTAATTCAAATTTAATTTGCATCACTTAATTGGTTATAAATTTATAATAGAAATATCTCTTAGAGAAAACAACTTTTAAGATAAAGTTATAATATTTATAGAACCCTTCTCGTATCAAAATCAATATATGAAGATTAAGAAAAGATAGTGATATCAAATGTATGGAATATCTTTAGTAATAAATACATTAACGCATGTGGACATTTATAATTGTGACACGTGAGTTTCAGGGCAGTGAGTAAGATATTGATACACACCCTTCGAGAGTTGGCGGATAACCATTACTCGGAGGATGACACCGACGACCTCCCTCGGACTTTTAGGAGGGACTAGTGATATACATCCTTTAAATTACATACGAAGGACAAAGATCACCCGGCTATAAAGAGGAAAGAACAAGACAAGGAAGACCCGACGCCAAAAGCAAACCAGCAGGGTCCCCTCCTACTCAAGCATTAAATGCCAAGATATTGGCATTTAATGCGAAGATCCTTTGAGACCACGTGACCAGGTAAGGCTACACCAGTCACAGCGTACGTTTGGACAAAAGCACACACGCAAAATACCCAAAACACCCTCTGTACGCAGGGATATGGTGAAAAGCACTCTTGGCTATCACTGACTCCCAAAAAGGAAGGTTAGACACCCCACTGCAGTTCAACAGTGACAGCTGTCTAGTCAGAACAACAAGGCACAACAACCCACTCACTGTGCATTCCCGAAAATAACCTCAACGTTCCTTTTGTACCTCGTACCCACGTGGGGCAAAAGGGACGTGGATAAATACAAGCAGACCACACACATTCGGAGGTAACCATTCTTAATCGAGAAAAATACTATTTCCTTCACTTGATCAACAATTTGACTTAAGCATCGGAGAAGAATCAAGGTTAGATTGCACTTCACTGTGAAATCAAGGTTAGATTTATGCAAATCCAGCTTTATAGTTTTCAGATGCTATTGTCCAAATTGAGTTAGTTAATGGTGTTACTTGTGCCAATGGGATGAATTGAAGAGAATCTTCTACTAACATATTAATGGTGAATAATCAGGTGTGTTTCTGATGGAAGTAATTGTTGTATCAAACTATCGATGAATATTGTATATTTATCATTTTTTGGATTAAAACTAGTCTAAAATTCTATTTTTTTTGTTTTCCAAGGTATCTCAAAGCCTGACAGGCTAAGGACTAATCCTCCGCGGATCTGTGCTTCATTTAAGGGTCTGTCGCTGGTCAATTGGTTGCTGCATACACAAGGCGGGATTCAAACCCCCGACCTTGCTTAAGCGACCTAGTGAATTCGACCACTAGGTCAACTAAACTTGGTTGTCTAAAAGTTTGGTTGTCTAAAATCCTATTTTAGCTTCTTATACATTAACTATATTGTTCAAATTAGTCATTCTTAAACTTATTTTCTCAGCTAGATGACCACTTATTATAACATTTTTCATTATCAATGTTAATATCTCCATCAAATATCTAATTAGCTAGATATGCTACTTGTAATCGATGATGCCATACTATTGAAGTATTGATTATCAATGTTAATATCTCCATCAAATTTCTTAATTTTATTTTATAAAAGAATATTTAGGTCAAAGCGCACTTTTGGTCTCCAATCTTTTGCTCATGTCTCAATTTAGTCTCATATATTTTATTATTGTATTTTTAGTCTTGTATCTTTAGTCTAGGTCTCAATTTAGTCATGTATCATTTTTTGTTGTACTTTTGGTCTCGTATAAAATTGGTTTCATATCTTTGCAAAATGTTTTACATTGTGGGACTAACGGTAGAGCATTTTGCAAAGATAAGACCAAATCTGTAACAAAAAAGATACGAGACTAATTTTATACTTGTCCAAAAGATATGAGACCAAAAGTGCACTTTGGCCAAATATTTATGTGATAATTATGATAATAAAAACTTTTGTAAAAAAATAAATTAAGAAGGAAAATCCGAGAAAAATGAATTTAAGAAATTACAATGTGAATGATGGAAATAAATTTTTAATTGAAAGTGGCTTAGTTGATTAAGATTCGGGCTCTTATCCCACCAAGGCGAGGATTCGAATCCTTTGATTGATGTGAGGGCTTTATTTGGTGGATGATATGTAAATTTCTCTCGTAAATCCTTAAAGAGGTCGGGAGGTATTCCCTGACCTTAGTGAGATACCGGGGCTTTTCCCCACTTAAACTTTTGAAAAATATAATTTTGAAGAAATAAATTTTTAATTTTGAAGAATATAATAATAAATGAAAAATAATTCTTTTGTATTGTTTCAGTTGAAGCTAAGTTTAGTTTTGTTTGTATATGGTTGATTGAGAAAGAAGGGGGAATTTTTTTTGTTGTCCACTTGTCCAGATAAGGGTGAGTGCCGACTGGTGTAGTGTAGGTGAAGGTCGGTCCCAAGTTTAAGTATTGCAAATTAAATAATACATTATATACAGGGACGGAGGCAGAAATTTTACCATGGGGCCAGATTTTTTTTCTCAACTATCATATATAATATAAATATATCTTATGCTTGTTAAACACAAAAAAATTATTAATAATTTTAAAAATCTAATTATATAAGAATATTTATAATATTAATGTCATTAAATAATACATTTAAGCTGACAACTCAGTCTCTAAAATATTAAAATGCATATTTAGTCCTTGAAAGATCAAAATGATATATTTTTTAGTCTCTAAAAAATTAAAACGGTACACTATTTAGTCTATAAAAAGGGTTGGTTAGTATATTATTTTGATCTTTTAGGGACTAAATTATACGTTTGAATCTTTCAGGATTTGAGTTGTCAGCTCAGTGGTCTTTTATGGACCAAATTATTAATTTAATAAAATTGTTAATGTTAATAATAACACATTCTTAAATGTTGATGAATTCCTAAATTGTTTCAACTTTCATCTTTCGTGCCTCTACTATTATCAAACCAAACTATATAATATATTAGGGTGAAACAATGAAATTTAAAAGGGAGTAATACTACATATAATAGGAAAATATAAAATACAATAGAAAGAAAGAAAGTGAT
>QANZ01034073.1:64442-92832 GCA_003254925.1 Chamaecrista fasciculata
ACTGGTTCAAACTTGAACCAGTTTACTGGTTCACTCTTGAACCAGTTTCTGGTTCAAGTTTGAACCAGTTTCTGGTTCAAGTTTGAACCAATTTCTGGTTCAAATTCAATATACAGAAATAACACAGAGATAACAAATTCATTTACAGATCAATCCAGATTGCAATATACAGAAACACATAAAAAAAAAAAAAGAAAATTTGAGCACTTCACAGAAATTTGAGCACTCCACACGTCATTTTCTAAGAATATTTCTCCCATGCGGTCCACTACATGAAAATCACAAGTTTTATCTATTCTCTATCACGGACTCAAACCAAATAATACG
Source organism: Chamaecrista fasciculata (assembly GCA_003254925.1). NCBI lineage: Eukaryota > Viridiplantae > Streptophyta > Magnoliopsida > Fabales > Fabaceae > Chamaecrista > Chamaecrista fasciculata. The sequence goes on from QANZ01034073.1 coordinate 64,770, forward strand.
ATTTCTTGATGGTGAACCCCAATAAGTAGACAAGGCTGGAGAATCAGGTGGGATACCGGCTCATCCCAGGTGTGTGTACAGATATTTCTTGATAGTGTTTAGTGCCTCCTACTGTTCATGCTGGCTTTAAGCTTGGACCAGCTAATTTCTTCCAAACCAGACACTAAACACTTCAACATTATATATACACACACACATCACACATAGATCTAAATCTATTTCTCCAACTAATTATATATACCAAAGTGAAGGTGCCAAGTTCGAACCCGCAGCCTCTTGTATTGATCAATGAGATCAAGCCAAGAAGTCACAGTAAAATCCAGTTATTTCTCCTACTAATTAAAATTAAGAGTTAGTTAATTTGGAACATGAATATAAATGTCATGAAAATTAAAAAATGCATCAAAATTTTAACCCTTCATTACAAATCATTAACGTTAAATAAATAAATGTATAAATCTACAAAATACTATACCTCAGCATCGAATGCATGATGTGACAGAATAGAATAAAACAAAAGAATTATTATAAATGAAATAAGACCTATCGTATTCATATACCCATATGTATCTATACTAGAACCCCCAAAAATTGAGGGGAAAAAGACTAGATGCAGAAAATGTAAAGAATCTCAGAATTTTTTCTATCATTTCTGAATTAGCTAAAATATATTATCATTTCTGAATTTTAAAAGTTGACTGATAGATATTTAAGTTTTTAACTTACACCACTCAATGTCTTTCTATCATGTAAAAAAAAGGTGTTGTTGAGTGATCCTTGGTGAAAGTATATCAAAAAGATACCGCAACAATAAGCCCACCCAATCACACACATGTATAACATACACTTATATGATTAAAAGTATATCAAATTAACATACATACATAATTTAAAGTGTTATTTATCAGAAAGAATATTGGCTCAACTGAAGCCCATATTCTTAGTAATACTTCTATGGCTCAAGTGCTATTTATCAAATTAAACAGTCAGCTTTTCTTAGTAATACTTCTATGACAATAATACAGCACAGAGAAAAAATATTGGCTCAACTGAAGCCCATGGCACATTTAAGTCTCTATTTATCAGAAAGAGTAAACTATCAATTAAGCCCCAATCTACAAGATAAACCAAATCCATCAAGAAGAAAGAAAGAAACAAGGGAGGAAAATGATCATTATTACCTCCTTTTCCTCAGTTTTTGATGCTTCAATTTTATCCCCTCCTCTGTCCTGTTTTTATCCTCCTCCTCTGTCTTCACAAATATTTTGTAATGCCTTATCAAGCACAGATGAAAGCAGATGCAATGCAAGGGCTCTTTGTCCAAGAACCTAAAAACAAGATTTAGCAGATATTAAGATTGAGAAAAAAAATGGGGTAAATATATGAACAAGTCAAGAATCACTCCGTCCCAAAAGCTTAAGCTGTTAGAAGAAAGCTCAAAAATAGTTGTAACATATACATCTTTAACACGACCCCTGATGTAAAAGTGAGTAAACAAAGTTACGGGCCTACCATATCTGTCTCTAAAATTTAGTTTAATTTGAAGAATAGATAGGGGCAGTGATTGAAGTATTGAACTTTTGAAAGCATGCACTTGGTTATGAAGATTTGATACCATGTGAATTGCAACTTCAGCCCAAAAGCTCAAGCTTCGAGGAGAAGACTGAGTAATGGATTAGATATACATCTCTAACCAAACCCCTATCATTTTACATGTTTAAACTATACACATGTCAAGCAAGTTCTTCCAAACTGTGCCATGCATTAAAACTAAGGATGCATCTAACTGAAAGATACAAAATGTAGACAACATTTGAACATATGGCATACCACACTTCTAGTGAGTGCCACTGCTTCTTTGATTGTGTAACCAGCTGCACTAGGATCCCCTTCAGTCCGCAGGTAATCACGCTCAGCAAGATTTTCTTTTCCTAGTCCCTAGTACCCATCCTTAAAATAAATACTCAATTAAATAATCAAGAAAATTGAAAACAGAACATAAGGAGCACGACTTCAATTTGAAATTGGGAAAAAACAAGATCAGAGTAAATAAATGGCATAGAAAAAATAAACCTGGAGAGCGAGAGCTTCAGACACTGCAAAACAACAACAAAACGTTGAGGAGGGGAAAATAGCAGAAACGTTCAATGTCGAAAACAGCAGAGTAGAGAGAAGGCAAAGGAAAAGGGAAAAAGAAAACTGACATGGAGAGATTGAGACCGAAGAGAGGCACCGACTGACGACTGACGACTGAGCGTTGAGGAGGGATTTGAGGCCGAAGGGATTTGAGCTAACAAAAAGACTAACAGAATTAGCTATAACCTGAGGGCAAAACAAGCCCATAAGAAGTAAGTTATGATTATTTGAAAGGTCAAGCTTATAGCATTAGCCTTCACATCCTAGAAAAAAAAAAATTCAGCTATACTCAAATTCCATATTGTGGTTAGAAAACCAGAAACCTATCCTCTTCAGGTGAAATATAGGTCACATATTCACAGAAAATATTCTTGTTTTTTTTTTTTTTTCCTTTTTCAAGATATGACCCTAGCCACTAGCCAGTATGTGCAACAATCCTAAAAATTCTTAGGTAAAACAGAAGAAAATACTATACATGTCTTGCATTCAAAAGGCCAAAACCTAATGAGAAGTAATCTAAAGCACAAAGGTGAATAAAGTTCATGAACAACAAAAGCCAGATTCAGGCAAAAAAAAAAAAAATAACAAAAGCCAGATTCTTCTCCTTTTTTGATTTCTCTATTTAGAATTTAGAGGCATATTCCACACAAAAAATAAAGGGTAGAACAGCAGTCAAAGATTAACCTATCTGCCCAAGGAGTTCAACTTTTATGCCATTGTGAATTTGTGATCAACATTTTCCCCATGCACCGGTTCTATTACAATCTGAAAATTGCACCATAGAGACAAATATCTAGTTCAGTAAGGTTCATAAAAAATTTATCAAATGAAAATTGCACCATTTGACATACACTCAATAACAGTACAAACATTAAACAATGAAATACCTGCCTACCCAGCTATGTTATCTTGACTTTGAAAAAGTTAAGCCACAAGTCCATAACTGTTCGGTCATTCTTTTTTTACAGAGGAATCTAAAATTTTAGAAAATAAATTATAAATTCACATTACAGAGATACACCAATCATAACATATACATTAGAGTCAAAGCATATTAAAATAAATTATAAATTCAAATTATAAATTCACATTACAGAGATACACCAATCATAACATATTAAACACAGCATATTAAACTCCAGTACAAAGCATAAGAAATTTCTGGGAATCTACCATAAACAAGCTCTAGCCCATAAAATAGAAGCAATGATCTGCCTAAGAAATATAGCCGAGTTCAAAACTCTTGGGCATGTAAAATTAAACTCCAGTTTTACTACTCGGTGAGTGAATAGGAACCATAATGGACCAAATGAAAATAAGATCCATCAAAAACTTTCAGCTAGAAATGTCCTTTTATAGGAGCTAGAAATGAGCAATCTAACAGCTTTTCATGAAGACAGAACAAGCAAAGGCACTACTAAACTTACACTAACTCTTGCTTATTATATTAACATAGTGATGAAAAGCTTAGGGAAATAAAAACGCGCAAAAGAGAAAGTAAAACACAATTAAAGTTCTAATCAACAATACGATCCAAGGAATAAAATCCAATGACCAAAGTTCTAACCCCTCACAAAACCATCAATGTAACCATTAGCAACTAGCTCTTCTAAGAACGCTGACTATTTAAAAGTTACCCTACCCTTACTTATCTTTATCAATAAAGAACCTTTCTGGAACATCACTCTTGGCAATTTTTCAAAGTTTAATATTTTGCTTTATCATGACCAAATGTCAATATATACCTTCTAACCCAAAATCAATAATAAACAATTGATTAATAATATTAGTCAAACTAATTAGGGCCACTACCTGCTAGAAACTTGAGAGATTGACCAAAAATTAGAATTATAAAGATTCCTTAAACTGTATCGGTTCTAAGAAAAATATGAAAATGAAACCAAGCTTCAGATCATTAAGCTAGAGTGATAAAAACTATTAAGAATCATCACTATATATCATTAAAGAACACTAATCAGCAAACATTTGAAGGCCCAAACAGATTGGAACAATAGAGGAAAGTGGGAAGATTGGACACCAACCCGGGGGCTCTTTCACGGCGGAGAACAGCGGCGAACTTCCAAAGTTGATCGGCGACAACGTCTGTAGCGTTCAACGATGGCGGCGTGACTTCTGCGGCGAGAGACGAACCAGCGGAGCGACGGACGACTGTGAATGGAGGCGGAGCGACGGTCGAAGGCTGTGAATAAAGGATGAAGGCAGAGCGACGATTGAAGGATGAAGGCAGAGCGACGATATGAGATGCTTCGATTGAAGGATGATTTGAGGCCGAAGAGAATGAAACCCTAAACAATTTTGGAGAATGATTGGGTTTAGCGGCAAGAATGGAGGGAAGTGAAAAAATTTTGGGTGAAAAAAATTTCTAAGTCTCGCGCGCTAGGTTAGCATTTAGGACTTTTCTAAAGTGAAATAGATATATTAGTGAGGGATCATAATATCTGACAAATATTCCTCACAAATTAAGCTAATATTATCAAAATAGTGAGGAAATGTTGAGTCTCTCACAAATTGGTCACTAACATTAATTTTTTGTGACCGAATCGGATCCGTCACAAACATCCGTCACAAAATTGATTTTTTCTAGTAGTGAATTAAAAGTAAAATATAAAAATTAAATAACTAATAGAATATCGGATATCGGATACTCTAAATATCCGTTCATTTCGGACGGATATAGGGTATCCGATGGCAATATCTGTATCCGTCCAATATATGAAAAAAATTTAATTTTCACTATCCGTATCCGTATCTGATATCCGGTATCCGACAGATACCGGATATTTTTTCGGATGGATACGGACGGATATCCTAACTTAGGATATAAATTGCCATCCCTATGTAAGATTCTCTTTCTCATGAGAGTCGAGTTTTCTCTCAAACTCTCCTCATGAGAGATCACCTCTCTCTTTTATGAGAGATTTCACCCTATTTCATAATAGGGTTATTGGCGGTGCCTCCTAACTTTGACCTTCTGTAGTGGCACACTTTTCTGTGTCTTCTACAATGGTGGTTTTCAAGTTTAGGTGGTTTTCGGCGAGTTTCCTTCCCAGATCTGTGTGCTGTCTGCTCGTGTTAGTTTGTTTTTGTTGGGAATTAATAATAATAATAATAATAAAATAATATTGTTATTGGAAGCATGAATCTGTTGCATCATATTTGAATTTTAGAGATTTAGTTTGTTTTTGAATTAGTCATATATATGAGTTAACTAGTGGGTACATGATTTTAGGGATAAGTAGTTACTTTATTTTATTTTTTTTATTTAATTATGCGTATTTCCTCTATAAAAGGAATTTGATTTGTACCTATCATTATGGAGCTATGAATAAAACAAAGTTCATGAGAAAAAAGAAAAAAAAAATTATGAGAGCTTTCATGTTTCTTCCTCCTAAAAATCCTAACAGTTTTCTACGGCGGGTTTTGTGTCGGCGGCATTCTAGATCTGGTCGAGGGTTTTTTTTTCAGTTCTTTATGGTTGTAGCTTTAGTTAGATCTCTAGATCCGTTAACTTGGCAGCTGATTGTCTTGCCAATTTGTCTGACACGAAGATGGGTCCTCTTGGATGGGTTGCAAACCTCCCACTTTCGTCAGTTGATGTTTTGTCTAGTGTTCTTGTTGATGCTAGGGAAATATTAGATTATTTTTCTATGCTTTTATTTGTACTGTGTTTGGTTTTGCCTTACTTTTAAACTAAGAAGCATGAACACTTCATTTTGAGGGCGTGTCGCCGTGTCAGACACATGTCAGTGTCTGACACCCGTACGACACCGACACGACACATATTTATAAATTTTAAAATATAAATCAATTTTTTGTGACTTTAACATGACATATAAGAGAAAATAATAATACATATGATATATATTATGAATAAAACTTGTAATTTTTAATTTTTTCATTAAAAATTATGAATATTTAATTATTTATATATATAAATATATGACGTGTCGTGTCGCGTAATTTTGAAAGTTTAGCGTGTCGTTGTGTCCGTGTCCATGTCGTGTCCCGTGTCCGTGTCAGTGTCCATGCTTCATAGCTTTTAAATGAATTATTTTTTTTAGGCAAAAAAAAATCAATGTTTTCACAATGAATCATTAAATGAATTGAGAAAGTGTTCGATTTATAATTAGTTTGATCGATGGGTAAATTAGATGATATGATAAATAATATAATTATTAATTAATTTAAATATAATCAATATATAAAATATAAAAACTATAATTATAATCATAATAAATACTTATAAATTGATAATTTATTATAAATAATTAATATTACAATCTAATAATTTATATAAAAACACTAAGAAAGTAAGAATGATAATAAAATAATTTTTAGAAATTAAATAGAAAATTTTAATATATCAAAATAGAATTTTAATATTTTAATTGAATTGCTTCTTTAACTATGATTCAACTCACTTTGAGTAGTCTCTAGTTATTTAATTTTTAGTTCAACTAAAACAATATTTAAAGTATAACAAAAAAAATATTTAAAGTTAAACCAATTTGTTCTGAGGAACCTACTATTTGTTCCCTACTTTTTCGCATTTTCAACTATTTGGTCCCTGTATTTTTTAAATACACTATTTGGTCCCTCATTTATCATAATTATCAACTATTTAGTCCCTCATTTATCAAAAATGTCAATTATTTAGTCCCTTATTTATCATAATCGTCAACTATCAAAGTTAAGTGCTTACATGACACCGTTAAATGCCACTTTGACATCTTAATCACCTAAACCAACTAAACCGGACCAACACACAATTAAATCGGCCTAAAATTGAGTTAGACCCAAATATTTGTATTATACGTGAAGCTTCAATTAAGTATAACTTATTAAATTATTCTCAAATCTCAAACCCTAGGTGAGCTCAAGTATTAAATATGTGATATTTAACGTGTTACATGTGCACTTAATGACCAGATTATCAATGTTGGTAGCGGAGATAGGCTACAGGGACTAACGAGTTGACATTTCTAATTTTTTAGGGATCAAATAGTCTATTTAAAAAATACAAGGAACAAATAGTTGAAATTGCGAAAAAGGAGGGACCAAATAGTAAGTTTCCTCTAATTATTCAATCTAGTTAAGTTGAACCGATCAAACTATTTGGTTCTTGCAACATTGGAAAATAAAAAGAGACTTATAAATTGGGAACTTGGAATTTGTTGTAACAATTTAATTTGAGCTTTAATGTTTTACAAGCCGTTAATGAGTTTGATTAGCGGATCAACCTCAATTCTATCAAAAGTAAAAGGACAAATAGCATATAATTAACTCTTTGAATTTTGAATCCTCCGAAATAATTTTCTTGAAAATTTTAAAATGACAAAAGACGTGTTGGTGTCCTTAACGTTTGAGATCAGTTTTAGTTATGCCCACAACGTTTGTTTTATGTCATTTGTGCCCCCAACATTTCACATTGTTGTCAATTATACCCTAACCTCAATTTTTTTGGGCCAAAATCCTATTTTGGTCCCTCAAGTTTGCTCAAAGTTCCGCTTTAGTCCCTCGACTCAAAGTCCTTCATTCACCATCTTCTTCACCATTACCACCACCACCACCACCACCAACACCGCCAGCAGTAGCAGCAACACCACTGCCGCCAGTAGCACCACCACCACCGAGCTTTTCTGACGAGGTTCGTCTTCTCCGGCAAACTTTTCGACGAGATACACGGCGACCCCAACGACTACGAAAACTCATAATCTAAGGTTTTTTGACCTCCTGATTTCAATGGCGGCCTACATTTTGCGAACAAATGACCGAAAATATGATTTTCGGCGATTGTGTAATTTTTCGACGACTATGTAATTTTTCGGCAGCTTTCTAGTCTTTTTTTTTTTTTGCAAAATGGAGGTCTTCATTGAACTCAAGAGATCAAAAAACCTTAGATTAGGAGTTTTCGTAGTCGTCAGAGTCGCTGTGTATCTCGCCGAAAAGTTCGCCAAAGAAGATGAACATCGCCGGAAAAGCTCGACGGTGGTGGTGGTGCTGCTGACAACGGTGGTACTACTGCTGCTGCTGTCGGTGGTGGTGGTGGTGATAGTGGTGAAGATGATGATGAATGAAATACTTTGAGCTGAGGGACCAAAATGGAACTTGAGCAAACTTGAGGGACCAAAATAGGACTTTGGCCCAAAAAAGTTGAAGTTAGGATATAATTGACAATAATGTAAAACGTTGGGGGCATAACTGAAAATGACTCCAAACATTAAAGACACCAACATGCACTTTTTGCCTTTAAAAATTAAAAGGAATTATGTCCCTCAAATCGACACTAATAATTAAAAAGGGTAAGGTCTAGGGGTGAGCGCGAGCTGGGTTGGGGCAAATTGAGGGAAAATCCCAGCCCAACCCGCACATCAATCTGCGGGTTGGGTTGGGTTGGGTTTTATAATTTTTAAAACTCAACCCGAACCAACCCAACCCGCAGAGTTGCGGGTTGGGTTGGGTTGAACCCGCGGGTTAAGTTTGTAATTTTTTTTTTGCCAAAGTCCTATTTTGGTCCCCCAGTTATGCTCCTTGTTCCAAATAGGTCTCCCAGTTATTTTTTGTTCCATATTGGTCCCCCAGTTATGCAAAACTTGAAAAAGTTGGTCCCTCTAACGTTTTCCATCCATTTTTCCGTTAAAAAAAGAGGAAAAATAAACTTTCATCCCCAAAAGTTTTATTTTCTTATATTAAGGTCCTTTTCTTTTTATAATAGGATCAAAACATAAGAAAATGAAGTAAATTAAGATTTTAAGTGAATTTACCCAAAAACACAAAATAAATCTCTCTCTCTCTCTCTGATTCCCCCTCTCTCTCTCTCTCTGATTCCCTCTCTCTCTCTGATTTATTTTGTGTTCTTCTTCCTCTTCGTCTTTCATCTTCTTCACCCAAAGTCCAAACCTTTCAATCTTCTTCCTCTTCCTCAACATCTTCTTCATCCAACCCTTCTTTCCTTCCCAACGCGACCGACTCCGAACCACCTCCATCTCTCGGCACACCCAACGTCGTCTTTTTGCTCGACGGCAAGAGCTTCCCTATTCGCGTGAGTGAGGCCGAAGATCAGGAGGTTTAGGTTTGGGGTCCAGCGGAGCACGGCGGCGACGGCGGCGAGCTCCGTGGCGGACATTGTCGGAGCTTCGTCGGTGGCGTTGGCGGCGGCGTAGTGAAGAAGGGCGTTGGTTACAGAGGACAGAAGAGATTTTGCCGCGGCGGCGGAGGAGGAGAAGAGAGTGAGAGTGAAGAGAAGAAAAGTGAAGAGAGAGAGAGAGAGAGAGAGAGAGAGAGAGAGAGAGAGAGAGATTTATTTTGTGTTTTTTGGTAAATTCACTTAAAATCTTAATTTACTTCATTTTCTTATGTTTTGATCCTATTATAAAAAGAAAAGGACCTTAATATAAGAAAATAAAACTTTTGGGGATGAAAGTTTATTTTTCCTCTTTTTTTAACGGAAAAATGGATGGAAAACGTTAGAGGGACCAACTTTTTCAAGTTTTGCATAACTGGGGGACCAATATGGAATAAAAAATAACTGGGGGACCTATTTGGAACAAGGAGCATAACTGGGGGACCAAAATAGGACTTTGGCCTTTTTTTTTTTATAATTTTCATAACAAAAAAATATTATTATAATTTTGTGAATAGTGAATAAAAAACTTACACATAAAAAAGATTAAAAAACATAGATTTTATATATATAAATATAAATCAATGAAAATATATTTCATAACATATGTAAATGTAATACATATATGTAATTATGTAAATTTTAAAATCAAAATATCTTATTTATAAAGAACTAATAATATAACTACATAAGCAAACATACCAAATTTATATAAAAATACATAAACATGTATAAAAAGTAAATTAAAAAATAAAAAAAAATTATATGCGGGATTGGGTTGAAAAACTCCGAACCCACAACCCAACCCGCAAGTGTGCGGGTTGTGAATTTTAAGCCCAAACAAACCCGCGAACCTAAACCAACCCAACCCGTAATTGTGGATTGGGTTGATTTCTGCGGGCTCGCAAGATAGCGGGTTGGTTTGCTAACCCCTAGTCAGGTCCGTCTTTTTTTCTCTTAAGAATGTTAATTCAAATGCCATCTTACTCTCAAATGTTAATACGTTCATTACATAAAATCATGATTACACCTCCATCTTTCCAATATGCTCATTATGCTTCTCCTAGAAGCTCCTTCAAAAGCGAAAGGTGGAATGGAATACATCTACATTAATTACACCAACTCAAGCTACCTAAGCTAAACATTAATATTACATAAAGAAAAACCCAAAATTGAATTCATTCCATAAATTAACTCCAATTAATTATTTATTCAATACTTTGGCCATTTTGAGTCGCTAAACTGCTGAAGCTGTGTGATCTTCTAGAGTATTCCCTTATTAACTTAGAGAAGAAGGAATCTTCCCTTTCAAGTAACCTTGATGGTGAATCATACTCTGCAATTCTCCCTGCAAAAACCAATAAACATTATTTATCATCAAATCAAAAGCTATAACTATTGCTAAACATCTATCATCAAATCAAAAACCAATAAATATGATGTAACTAATTACCATCACTGAGGACCAAAACCAAATCGCTGTCAATAACAGTGTGGATTCTATGAGCTATTGTGACAACAGTCCGATCTTCGAACTCTTGACTTATGATTTTCTGTACAATTCCATCAGTGGCAGAATCAACTGATGCCGTTGCTTCATCCAAAACAAGTATTTTACTTTTCTTCAGTAACGCTCTTCCAAGGCAAACTAATTGCCTTTGCCCTGCACTCCAGTTTTCTCCATTCTCCACCACTGATCAAAATAATGTAGAATCATTAATAATAATCAAATTATTAATTAACAACACAAGCTTTTCATTTAAGTGCATTACTCCTTCACAAACAAAGTTGGTGAATCAAACCTGAGGAATCCAATTTCTCTTCCTTTGCTCTCACCAGCTCACCGAGTTGACATTTATCTAGAGCCTGGAAGTCAAGAAGAACTCATTTCAATGTCAATGACACATTTTCTTTCTCTAAGGAAACACCAAACCTTAATTATTACTATGTCAAGTATGCAAGGAAATTGAATTTTGTCTCCAGAATAATATAATAAATGTACTTTCAAATTTGGTTTTTTTCTATTTTAACTATTTAAATAGAGTAAACTAACAATTTGATCCCTGAAAGATCATCAAGCTGACAAATCGGTCCCTGAAAGATTAAAATACACATTTAATCCCTAAAAAATCAAAATGATATACTTTTTAATCACTGAAAGATTTAAGCAGTATACTATTTATTCCATGAGAAGGACTAATTAGTATACCATTTTGATCTTTCAGGGACTAAACGGTACATTTCAATCTTTCAGGGACCAAATTGTTAGTTTACTCATTTAAATGTTTGCAGTGTGGCCCTCCCACCTTATCACCATTAAAGATTCATTAACTTGCATTAAGGTATTTACCTCCCAAACTTCTTTATCAGAGTATTGTTGTAGTGGGTCTAGGTTTCCTCTAATTGTGCCTTCAAACATTGCTGGGTCCTGTGGAATGATGCTAAGCCTCAACCTCAAGTCATGAAGACCAATCTTGCATATATTCAAATCATCAATTATTATGCTTCCCTCTCTGGGTTCAACAACCCTAAAAATTGCCTGTATCAGGGTTGATTTTCCACTCCCAGTTCTTCCTACAACCCCAATCTTCTTCCTTCCGGGAAATGTGCAGGTTATGTTTTTCAGCACAGATGGCAGATGTTCAGCATAACGTATCTGTTACACATGATAATTCAGGACTATAAAGAATACAAGAACATCTAGTGCAAATTGAAGGTACAACTGTGAATAAACTGAAAAACTTAAGTAATAAATATCTTGAAGAGAACCTACTTTTTGGTCCCTGAATTTGTCCTAAAACTAAGATTCAGTCCTTAGATATTGAAAATACACTTTAGTCACTGATTTTTTACAAATGTTGACTATGTAGTCCCTAAAAAATTATCTGTGGGGACTAAATAGTTAGTCTTTGTTAAAAAATGAGGGATCAAAATGTGCATTTCCAATATTCAGGGACTGAATCTTAACTTTGGGATAAATTTAAGGACTAAACAGTATGTTTACTCAATATCTTGAGGCTTAATATTCTTGGTATGTCTGTCTAACCTGCAAATTTTCGAAACTTATAGTTCCAGTGTGAGGCCAATTATCTGGTGGCCTGGAATCTTCAATCACAAGAGCGGCTTCACTTACAATATTTGAGTACTGAAGAATTCTTTCAACAGATATCATTTTATTTTCCGCATTACAAATGTTCCATATAACTGCAGCTTGCAGTACATTCAAGTTGATCCCATACGTTACTGCTAACCCTGCAATGCCTGCAATACATCCAATGCAGAAGATTTTGTTCTTTTTCAGTACTTATCTTACATTGCATCAAAGAAAATAAGTGCTATTTTAAAAATTATCACTCTGTGACCATCTTGAACTATTTTAATCATCTTGGAAATGCAGTAACTTATTTATAAAAGGGGAAAAAAAAGAAAGGAAAAAGCCTCTTGAACTCTTAAAAATATAAATTACGCTTCTAATAAATCTTCATAGGAAATATTAAGGGCGTTAACTATTTGTCACACTCTCAATATATAAGAAAAAGTATCTCTAAACTGAGTTGTTTTGACAAAAAAGTCTCCTAGCTAGCATATGGATATGGATCATTTATCTGAGGTGACAAATGAAAGGACCTATTTTCTGAAACATGGAAGTTTAGGGATTTAATTTCCAATTTTGAAAGTGCAATGAGTTATTTGGAAATTGGAATTGACCAGTAGTTTAATGAGACTGTTTCAATTGGTTGGATAATTTATGAATTTACTTACTTGGGTTGATGAATCCTTCAGGGAGGATTACCAGCAAAACCAGTGAGAAGGCAAAAACAAAATTGGACAGTAAATTCAATCTGTAAGAAAGCCATTCCATTGCAGATACGTTATGAAACCAAGGCCTAGAGAAATCGTCCACAAGACCAAGATTTGTATACATGAAACGGCCTTGTTGATCGAAAGCTCGAATGGATGCTGCTCCTGCTAGTGATTCTGCAAAATGATGCAGAATTGGAGCTATTCGTATTTGTGCTAAGCGTGCCAGTTCTCTTGCTGTTGGTGTGTAATAACGCTGAAAAAGGTGTCATAGAGCATCAATCAGGACTTCATGCAACTATTTTCAATTGTATAACGTTGCTGAAATAAGCATCATTCACTACATTTGGAACCAAAAATAAAAATTTGGGTAGCCTTTAGCAGTTGAACCAAAAATCAGTTTATATTCAAAAAAACATCTATAAATTACTGGCATGGCTGTTTTTGTCAATATGAGGAAAAATACAAATATCCCCTTAAATTTTGAAGCATTTGCAAACACCTTTCTCAACTAACACCTTTCAGAATTTAAACACTTGTCCATTTCTCCATAATCTCATGAATCTCCAATGATGAGAATCACAAAATTGAAGATTCCTCATCAAGCTTTGTCATATGCCATATGGCATGCTCCCATGGAACAGGAACAACAAACCACAGAATTTGATGAGATATATTTGTTAACAAGAGTGACATTAATTAAAAGGGTTTTTTTTTTTTCAACTCTACGGGCTGTTTTTAACCTTTTTCACTAAACAGATAGGATAAGCCATTAGATGGTAGTTTAGCGGTGAGTAGTCATTTTAGTTAGGAAATGGTTTAAATTCTAAAGTCCGTTCTGTCATGTGCCTGAAAAAGGAAAGAAAAAAAAAAGATATGATAAGAAGGAGAAAGGATATGAAATCATACTTGATACCATATGCAGACTGCAAGTACTGGAATGAAGATGACAAATACTTGCCACGCCACCTGTGACATTACCGCAATAGTGCCCAGAATCTGTATTACCGAAAAAGCACACCACCCTAATTTTGTTGCCATTTCCAAGTCTAGCACACTTTGATCAGTAGAAGCCTGGAATAAAAACAACAAAATCAGTAAAATTCTGAAAACAGTCATGGGACAATAGATATTTCCGGAGAATGATTCATTTTTTTCCAGAACAACTAAAGCTAGGTACCTAGAAAATTATAAACTGCGAGCATTACCCGGTTCAAAATTCTTCCTGTTGGCGTTGAATCGAAAAATGACATTGGCGCTCGAATTACTTTATGCAACATGTTGATAAACATTTTCTGTGCTGTCCAAAGTCCAGCTTTTGCCACTAACACAGCTCTAAGCAGCACACAAAATGCACTTCCCACAGAAAGCGCCATATAAATCAACAGTATGAACTTCATGTCAAATAGAGGCTTTGCCTCACTTGATGTAGGACAAACCCAAGCCATCCAGTAGTTACTGGCAACCTGAAGTGCTTGGAATGAAGACTGGGCTAGCAGTATGAATGGAACCAAGATTCCACCTTTGAAAGTGGTCATGTAGGTCCAATACACGTCTTTTGAAATGCTTCCTCTCTCTCTTTCTTCATCTTGCACTAGTTTCCCTTCTTTTTCATTGATCTCTTGGGGACTGCTATTAGTATTATTACTACTAACTTGCTTTGTGTCGAGCTGCATGTATTGCGATTCCTCTTCGGTTTTAGATTCACCTTCAAGCGTGTGATTTAGTGTTGTTCTACTTGAACTTTCAACCATGAGAATTGACTCTAGCGCTTCGCTATGAGCTCCAACTAGAACCTCAAACCCTGTGTTCTGCTTTAGAAGTTCCTCAAATTTTCCAGCTTGTGCAATCCTTCCATTTTGCATCACCTGTTTCCATTCATAGACAGAGTAGTTTTATAGAATTACAAGTCAAGTTTAAGAAATTTACAGATTTTTTTTTCAAGTTACATAAATTGCTATATGTGATCTCCTGTCTATGGCTATGTAACATATATAGAAACAAACTGTCTCATTGCACTTGCCAGTATAAGGTCTGCTGCTGGAAGAAACTCGACTTGGTGGGTGACATATAGTATAGTTTTCTCTCTGAGAATCCCCATAAGACACTCCTGCAGAAAACAAGGGAAACAGATGAATCAACCGTTTTCTTAGACCTGTGATCTCAAACTATGAAATGTTTCATTACTGTGCTATACTAATTTTATTTATTACATTAAATCATCAGAAAATGTAAATAGTAAACTTTCAATGTCCCCTTTTAGGAGTTTCCTCCCTATGTTTCCATGCCTTGTTTCAAAATTTTGACAAGGAATATTTAGTTGCAGAATAATAAGATCTGCTGCATGACAAAAGAAGATGTTAGAAATGGCATCTCTGTTAAACAGAACTAATGAAGACTAGACAGCAATACTAAAATCTTAAAGAATGATGGTTCCAAGGGACAATTGCACATGATTTTAGTTAAAAGATTGTACTTTCTAAAAAATATTACAGAACAGTTCCCTCTTGACAAAAGAAGCCTAACCTTGAAAAGGTGGGTTCCAGTATGAGCATCAACAGCACTGAAAGGATCATCAAGAAGATATATATCAGCATCCTGATAAACTGCCCTAGCTATTTGTATCCTCTGCTTCTGTCCTCCACTCATATTGATCCCTCTTTCTCCAATCTCAGTAAGATCACCACACGAGAATAACTCAAAGTCTTTCTTCAATGCACACGCCTCAATGGTCTTCTCATACTTCTCCTTCTCAAACTCCTTCCCAAACGTAATATTATCCCTTATAGTTCCTGTCAATATCCATGGCGTCTGAGCAACATAAGCTTTTCTTCCACTGATCTTCACACTCCCACTTTGCTTATATATCTCCCCTACAATCCCAGCAAGTAAACTAGACTTCCCAGAACCCACACTCCCACAAATTGCAACCTTCATCCCTCTCTTCACTTTCAAATCTATCCCCTCAAGTGTTGAACTTGAAGTACTCCTTGATTCAGAATCCCAGCTAAACCTTCCTTTTTCAATTACCACATCATCCTCTGTTTGATCCCTCTGTACATGCTCAATAGCATCATGCTGGATTTCTTCTTCCCCAAGAAACGAAGCAATCCTATCTACTGAAACTTTTCCTTGAGCAATCACGTTGAGCAAATCCGGCAAGCTGAAAATCGGATCCTGTAACATCCGAAACGTCGCGAAAGCCGATAAAACCCTCCCGGCGCTGAGCTCAATCCCCATGAACATACAAGCCCAGAAGGTAACAACAGAGATGAACGTCGGAGATCCCCAGAAAATAAAAGCAGTGAAAGCCGATTGCCGCAACGATTTCCATAACCAATTGTACTCTGTCTCTCTCAATCCTTCAATTCTCTGTAAAAATTCAGTGTCCCACGCTTCAAGCTTCAAGCTCTTCATGTTCTTCAAAACTTCCGATGTGAGCTTCATCCTACTATCCTTAGCCTCCATGATCTTCGATTGGTACTTTTTCTGAGTCCTCGTGAAGGGAATATTGAAAGTCATGATCGTCAATGTGGCGGCTAACGCCGCGATCGAACCTAACCCTAGATTCGTGTGTAAAATGTAAACCGCCAAAGAAACTTGTACGGGAAGCATCCAGATTACGTTTATGTAATACATGAAATCGGTGATTCTCTGTACATCGACGCTCATGTAGTTCATAATCTCGCCGCCGGAGTGACTTTGCCGAGATTTGCTCGACAGATTCAGTCCTTTCTTGTAAATGTGACAAATCAACGCCGATCGGAGACGAAGCCCTAATTGTCTTGCTCCGAAGATCCATTGCCTCTGAGAGATCGTCTCTACCATTTTCGCAATCAGAAACCCTAACGACAACACGAACCCTTCTTTTAGTCCGCGAGATCCCTTATCGTTGAGGAAATTCACGAAATCGGTTATCAGATAGGGACCGACGTACGACGCGGCGGCGCACACGACGGCGAAACACGCGTTGATCGCCGCCTTCTTCCGGCCGAAGAGGTAAATCGCTCGGTAAACTGAAGGATTCGCATTATTATTATTACCGTCTTTTTCCTTAATTTCTCTGATGCTTTCATCGAAGGAAGCAGAGAGAAATTCAGCAGAATCCTTGACGTCGACGTTGGGGACGTCGTTTAATTCCAGAGGTTTCTTGTATCCCACGGTAAACAAAGGATTGAGCCATGAGAATGTCACGAGCTGAATGAAACTCGCTTTTCCATACAGAGACGACGATTTATCATCAGATTGTTGTAATTTCTTGCTCAAGAGCGGTTCGGAAATTTCATTGTTATGAACATTATTAATAATGCCTGTTCTTCCTCTTATTGAAATCCCTAACAAGCACGTTGAAGCAAAGAGGCCAAGCAAATCTGTGTACTCTCGAATTCCAAACTTGCCCTGTTTGTAATGTGTGTGAAACCCTAAACAGAGGATTGAGAGCAAGAAATTACAGAGCCACCATGACCGAAGCATCCATGGGAATTTCGAGTAGAATTTCGGCATTTTACACACTTCTGTGACTGCAATCATCCATGAGATTACCAGAATTGTTTGCGACGCGAGAGTTTTAACCTTGGAATCGCAGTGGGTATTATCGGTATGGCCATTGTTGATGGTTATGAGAAGCAATGAGATGTGTACGGCGAGGAGTATGGTGGAGCAGAGGATGGTGGTTTTGTGAGCGAAGCTGGTGGATTCTGATGAGACAGTAGTGTTGGAGGGAAGTGTGACTTCTTCTTCTTTTTCTTCTCCATTATTGGAGATTTTCATCAACTTGTTCTTGTTGTTGTGATTGTTGGTGATGAAGTGATTGAAGCATTTTTTGAGGAGGTGGAAGAAGAAGATGGAGATGATTGCTAGTTCTAGAGGAAGCGTTACATGCTCCAGCATGCAGGGAGAGTGGAACATGTTCATCATGTTCATGCCTGCAACTACAGAAATTACAGAGACATGAATGAAGGTGAATAGGTTATATAGAAACAATGTTGAAATATTTAGAATTTTAGGAGAAAGTATTAATGGTTGCAACTTGCATATATACTAGCTAGGAAGTATATACTATTCTTATTAGAGACTTCTCATATCTTTGATATAGAATTCTAGTTTGGTCCTCAATTTTAATTTGTTCTGTTCTAATGGTACATCTCAATTGTCCAAGTCAAAAATAATAACATAATTCACACGAAATCACATTTTGAATTAACAAGAAATAAATAGAAAAGTTTAAAAATCACAATGAAATTCACTTTATAATTTCTCAAAAACCAAAATGATATTTTAACTAAAATTTTATGTATAACTAGTTATGAAAGAGGGTAAATGTTAAAAGACATTTTTTATATATAATAAGTAGAATATAGCAAAATTATGATCGGAGACATCTTAAAGTAAGGACATAACTTTATTTAAATTTTTTCATAATATGAAGTTTTTTCTATGTAAAACAAAATCTTATGAAGTTAAAGAGAATAATGAAGTTGTCGATGTTGCCATAAAAAGAGATGAATAAGGGGGAAGACGTAGATTTTATAATTAAATTTGGTTTTGGATATTTGAATTTTAGAAATTTTCGTACTATATCCTTTTCAAAATTTAAAATTTTATGTATATTTTTTTTTTTTGAAAATTTACTATTTAATTCTTGAATTTATATGAAGTTAATTAATTAGTTTTTAATAATCAAAATAGATAATTCAGTCTTTAAATTATTATAAGTGTCAATTATTTGGTCTATAGGTTAAAATCAGAGACCAAAAAATAAAAGTTTAATATAAATTTAGAGTCCAAAAAAATTAACTTAGTATAAATTTATAGACAAAAAAATATAAAATTGATTCAAATTCAAGGACCAAATTGTCACTTAGAGCTAAATAATTGACAATTAGAATATTTTAAGGATCAAATTGTGTCTTTCGATTATATAATGATTAACTAATTGACTCAATATAAATTCAAACACTAAATAATAAATTTTCACTTCTTTTTCTAATTTCAAAGAGGACTAATTCTTTTAATTTATTAGGGTGATCGAACAAGTGAGCAAGATTTTTGGTTTATCTTGACGCTTCGTTATCTACTTATCTTTGAATTAAAAGCACGAAAGGTAGATCTAGTAGGGCTCTTAGATATGAGAGAGACTCATCATTCTTCTAATTAATAACTACTAATTAAACGTTTAAAATATAATGAGTTGAATTGAGTTTGAATGATTTGAAAATCATGGTAGATTACGCTAATCTTTAGTTTTTTTAATGAGAAAATTTTGCATATATATATATATAGTTGTTAGAAATTTTATGATTTTTCTTGTATTTTCCAAAATTAAAATGAGTTTTTAATTTCAATCTTATTCAAAGTATTGTTGTCTTGTTGAATATTAAACTAACCCTTTCTGTATTTATTCCACCTATCACACATAATTAACACTAACGTACTCCACTGAATTCTCTTGACACAAACCTAACAAAAAATAATTTACCAAAAAGGAAAATCAACAGAATATGCTATTTTAGTTAAAGTAAGCTTAACAAACACCATGATCACTAAAATTTTCCAGCATAGTGACAAAATAGTGATCTCAAGATCATAGTAAATAGTAGTATATATTTTTTGGTCACCAACATCAATCACTATCATATTTAATTTTCTACATAGAATGATGGAAAAGAAGAAGACTTGTGATTGAACTTTGATAACAATTAATTATTAATATAACTAATGCTTATCCTATGGCCGCTACACACATGTCTAGGTGGAAACCACATTTAGGAAAATCATAAGAAAGTGACAAATCATACGAAAGAAAGTACATAAGGTTATGTCTACGTTATGCTCACAAATCACAAAAAGCAAATCTCATAATAAATTAATAATTTAATTTTTAAAAGATGCCCATCTCTTTAATTTATTCATTTTTCTATAAAATTATACATTTTTTTAAGATATTATTATAATTAGAGTAACCCCTCATTTTAGTCTTTAAATTAGATAGTTATGATTGTTTTAATCTCTGAATTTTTTGAATGTTTGTTTTTTTTAGTTATGGATTTTTCTCATTTATTTGTGTAACGATCTAAGCGAAGATTAATCTCATTCGAACCGGTAGCGAATAATTAAAGTCTTCCCAATAATATAATATCGACTCAAGAGCTCTAACTTAAGTCCCTTAACCTAGGATGCTCGCTTACTAGTGCACCAAACATTTATTAGTTTAAATATTTGGTTTAGTTTAACAAATTTTTAGAAATTAAATTAATTATTTTAAGAATTATTTAAAAAATTTATGAATTAAAACAAAAGCATTATATTCACATAAATTAAATTAATAATTTATTCATTGTAGTTATTTCAACTTTTATGTTAAAAATATGAATAAATTTACAATTTGTTCCCTAAAAAATCATTAACTTAATAACTTAATCCTTGAAAAATTGAAATACATAATTTATTCATTTAAAGAACCAAATAAAGATACACTCTTTGGTTCTTGAAAAAACCAAACGGTATACCTTTAAATCCATGAAAATATATGTATATTGTTTAGTTCTTTCAAAAACTAAATTGTGTATTTTAATTTTTTTAAAATTAATAAATTTTCAACTCTGCGATCTTTCAGACTGAATTATTAGTTTGCTCTACAAATATTAATATATTGATAGTTAATGAAAAATAATTTCCTAGTTTGTTAAAATAAATTTCCAATCAAATTTATTATTAAATTTCAAGTAATATTTTAACATAAATACTAAATTGATTATAATAATATATTTTAAGAATTAAATCATATATTCTTATTTAAAAAAAACAAGTATTAATAAAAATACATCAATCATTCAATTTTTGAAGAAAAGAACTTGAACCACATGAAACAATCCAATTCTAAAAAAGTGAAAAGGCAAAGACTTTTCTTATTTAGGAAGGTTGTGTTCATTTTCTACAAAAGATGACAAGTACATATATATAAAGTGAGAAATTTGGTTTTGGTTTAGGCTTTTTCTTGTCAAGTGGGAAGGATTTAGAATAATTTGTATCCAATTTTTTATTTTTTTGGCCAAAGTTTGTATCCAAATTTGATTTGTTGGTGTTTGTGGCTAAAAAAGATGAATGTTTTTTGTATTGAAAGCTGGATGAACACTAAATGACACAAACCCCACTTCTCATTCACAGGTAGGCCATGTGAAAGTGATAATAATTATCATCATCTTCGTCACCATTCAACTATGAACATTGAACACCATACATAATAAAAACAAACCCTCTTTTTCCCTCTGATCTATGATTATTATTACATGGACCCCATTACGATAACTACTTCATTCAAATCAATCATTAATTAATCACTAAGTAATTTTATCGATGTCAAAAATGAAATCAATGAGAAGAATAATACGCACTCGACACTTTATTTTGACTCAAAACAATCATATATTTGTGGTATTTGTAATTGTGTATATTAGTGTTCAACGGATTGAGTTAGTTTAGGTTAAGTTGATAGGTTAGATTGAGTTAAAAAAAATTGAGTTCGTTTTTAATTTAAGTTAAATTGTGAGTTTTAAGATTGAGTATTTTTTAAAAAAAAAACAAAAAGTTTAGGTGAGTTGGTCCCGGAGACTCACTAAGGTCAAGGCGATATCGCCTTCCAACAAGACCTTCACATCAACAATGAGAATCAAATTTACGACATTGTGGATTATGAGTCGATTCCTAGCTTATTAACTTGGCCAACCTTTTGTTGGCAGATTTTGAGTATATTTGATTCAAATCAATTTGTCGATTTTCTCTAACTTTTGGCCAAAACAAAGAGGTGTTTAGGATTTTGGTGTTCGACAAAGAGAAATAGTTGAGAGAAATTTGAGGTATTTTTTGAAATTGGGATTGTGTTTAATCTTTGTTATGGCTTAAAGTTAGAGAAAATCGAGTTTTAGTGAGGTGTGTGAAATTTCGTCCAAACCTAACGAAAAAATTGTTCATGGTACCAAAGTGTTAGCTGTCCATACCTCAAGGTATCAAAATGTCACATTTTAAACCACATGGTACCAAAGTGGAATGAGGTCAAACCATAGGGTACCAAAGTGTAATTTACCCTACTTTAAAAATTAATTCCTAAAAATACATAAGTTTGAACATCTTTGGTAAACCATTTATAGTTCATGAAAGTTTTGAAAAATATATTTTAATCTCTGTTTTTATAAATAAATAAAGAAATTTCAAATATATTAATTCAATAATTTTATTAATTAAAATATATCTATAAATTAAATCTTTAAGTATTAACTTATTAACTCATGTATATTGTAATAATTAATTTATATATTATGTTTTCTGACCGACAAGGTTAATTCCCTTACAATAGACTATAAAAGCTGCAGAGAGGAGTGACCAACAGAGAATCAGAATATATAAGTTAATGATTATATTTAAGGAGATGAACTCACTCATATATATTAATTAATTTTCTTGAATGATTAATGTATATACAGAATTACAGATTGGGACCGACAAATTCGTATTTTATAATTACTTAGCCATATAGATAATTAAAATAACCAAATTGAGATTCAGAATCTGCATAACAACAACTGTAGACAGCTCAAAAGAATGAAGAAGAGATAATTTACTTTTAATTTAGTCTTTAAATATTAAAGTTATATTTTTTAGTCTCTGATTTTTCTACAAACATAAATTTTTTAATGTTTAGAGATCATATTTCAGTAACTAAATAATTTAAATTTGTCAAAAAAAATGAAAAAAGAAATATTTCAAATACTCAAGAAGTAAATATAGGAAAAAAATTTATGTTTTCTCAATCAAGAATGGACTTAATAATATTAATGAAGCATTCAATAATCTGGAGAGCTATTTGTGGGAAGAAGAAAAAGAAGAAGATGAAGAAATCGAAAGGGCCATTGGAGAACGATGAAGAAACTCATGAAATTCATCAAAGCTTATAAATATATACATATATATATAATCATTATTTAAAATTAAGATGAGATGAATTAATTAATGAAGTGAATGATGAAAATTAGTATAATATAACTTACTTGAAGCAGGAAGCATGTTGAACAAGTCCTCCCAGAGCATGATTGTTGATGAAGTTGAACCTCAAACTGGTGTCTTAATTAATAACACAATACATATATGTGTGTATATATAATTATATATATATGATTGATGTAAGAGAATTTTCTGGAGGTTGTAAATGCGTAAAGAAAAGAACAAAAATAATTATAAAATAAATAAATGTATATGAAGAGAAAGAAAGAGGAAATTGCAAAGAAGAGCACTAGCTAGAATATGTGCATTGATTAATGCAGTGTGTGACTGTGTGTATGTGTGTGTATATATTTGGAATAGAGTAAACTACTAAATTGGTCCCTGGATTATTGACTCGCTGACAGATTGGTCCCCGAATTTAGGAAATTGACAAATAGGTCCCCGAATTTTTCTAACATTTGTCAAATAGGTCCTTCTGTGCATGTTATTTGGGGACTTATTTGACTAACGTTAGAAAAATTCGGGGACCTATTTGTCTCGTTAGAAAAATTCGAGGACCTATTTGTTAATTTCCTAAATTTGGGGACCAATCTGTCAGCGAACCAATAATCCAGGGACCAACTTGGTAGTTTACTCATTTGGAATATATATACATGAATGTTTTGTCATTTGTGTTTTGCAGTGTGCAGTAGTGTGGGTTGAGGAGAGAGAAAGTGAAGGAGTTGGACGTCACGTGACAAGAAATGAATGGTGCTTGTCAATTGTTAGATTGTGTCAATTCTTCTTGATAATGAAATATAATATTGGCTCGCTTGTTTAACTCATGTTTAGGATCAAAATCGTCAAGAAAAAACCCATCAATATCATTAATTTTTAGGCTAAATTATACTTTGTACTCTGATTTATAAACCAATTCCACTTTGGTATCTTGTTCTTTCAAAAGTGACATTTTGATACCTTGTTTCTTGTATCGTTAACATTTTAATACCTTGCCTTTCAAAAGTAATATTTTGGTATCATATTTTTTGCACCATTAACACTTTGGTACCCTAAAAAAGATAGAATAAAATAAAAAATTGTGAAAGAATAAGGTATCAAAGTGAAATCAGTCCATAAAATAAGGTATCAAAGTGTAATTTACTCTTTTTATAAACAACCTTTTTTAATTTTTCTTTTATAAATAACCTGACCCTGACTTGTCAGGCAACTTCGTCCATTAACTGGGTGGGAGTAGATCTGTTGAAATATAAATATACTACAATATGTGAAGTATGAGTTATAGGATACATATAATCTAGGGATTAAAATGAAACTTTTAAAATTTTTTGGGGTCAATATGTAATTTTTGCAAAATTCGTTATGGTTAATATTACAAAATAGCTCCAAATGGTACCAAAGTGTTAATAGAGAATATCACAGGGTACCAAAATGTCATTTTTTAAACCACAGAGTACTCAAATGAAATATGACCAAACCACAGGATATCAAAGTGTTATTTATTCGAGATAAAAATTTAAAATTTCTTCCATTTATCTTTCTCTCTCCTAATTTTTCTTTCTTACTTTTATTCACATTTAATATATTTCAACCATATTGTAGTTTAAATCCATTTTCTAACTGGACAAATATCTGACTTCGTCCTGTTAATGGACAAAGTCAGTACTTTTTTTTTAACTATTTTTATAAAAAATTTCTGACTCTGTCCAGTAATTGCACGGAGTTAGAATCTATTTTTAATTTTTTTTATTAATTAACGACGGTCATAACCGTCGTTCAATGTATGTTTTTTAATCTTTTTTATTAAACTGCAATTTAAATAAATTAAAATTAATGAAATAATTAGATTAATTATTTAAGTTTTATTACTTTAAATTTTATTGATAAATTATTAAATATAATAATAAAAGAGTTATCATCATTTAAGTTTATAAGAATTAGAATAATAATTTTTTTTTAAGTTTTGATTGTTTATGTTGTTATTTTAAGCATATATTTATTGTTTTCAAAGATTAGTTTTTATTTTCAATTTAACTAAAAAAATGTTTACAGTTGTTTTTTTTTAAGTTATAAGTATCATTTAAACTTTATTATTTTAGAATGTTAAAACTTAAAACTTAATTAAATAAAGTAATAAAATAACAATAGAGAATATAATTAAAAAATGATACTATACAGACAACTGTGTACGTGTAGATCGATTTCAATCATTTCATGTATTTTTTTTGGGACCATTTCATGGATGTATGTATTTGAGTGAGTGACTGAATGAATGAATGTATGTTTGTCTTGTCAGCTTGTGATTATAATTTACAAAAATACTAAATTAATAATTTAATCTAAAAAATTTATTAAATTGATCAATAATTCAACTTTTAAAATATTAAAATATATAATTTAAGTTTTGAAAAAACTAAAGGCAAAAGTACTCTTGGTATCCCCAACCTTTTATTTTTTTGTCAATTATACTTCCAACTTTGAGTCAATTATATCCCAACATGTAATTAATTACAAAATAGTTCATAATGTTTGTTATCTTTAACAAATAAATCCTTAGAAGCCATTAACAACTCTTCTTTTCTTACCCTAAAACATCACCACCACACTTCGTCGTTGTCGTCCACTCTATCCTCGTTTCCGTCGACATGGTCATTTTCGTCGTCGTCCTCAGCTTCTTGGTTTCCCATAAATTACGTCGTTCACATCCTTTTCCCTTCCATTTACTTCTCAATTACGACGACCCCAACGGCACGGTCAACGAAGATTGTGTGTTAACGCTAAGAGCTAAAGTTATTGGTATTTCTGCTCGATTTCTCTATATTCGAGGCTCATTGGCGAGTTTGTGTATAGTTGCCAGAACTGTGAAAAACAGAGAGGAGAGATTTTTCAGGTTTCTCAATTGCAAGGACCGGTTTGTTAAAGATGACAAAAATTTTGGATTGTTCTGTAATTAGTTAGGAACTCATGTGAAAGAAAAATCTTGAGAAAATGGATGATTTATAAATAATGAAAACTTAAGAACCTTAAAACAAAAAGAAAATTTGGGTTGAGGTATAACTTACTCAAATGTGAAAATTTGGAGGTATAATTGAAAAAAAAAGTTCGGGGTATAACTGAAAATGACCTTATACGTTGAGGGTACCAACAATACTTTTGTCAAAAGCTAAATGACTAACGGTTAGACCTCGAAAGAATTAAACAATATATTTTTTTTTTATAAAACCATGAGTTTCTCCTGTATCTTTGTAACAGGTTAGGCAAATACTAATTTCATTTGGACCGAAAGTAAACAGTCAAAGTCCTCCCAACAACTTTAAAACTCGAACTTAGGTCCCTCAACTTGAGGTGTAACTCACTTACTATTATATCAAACAATTGTTGGTAAATACTATACTCTTTAATTTATAGAAAAGACTAACAAATATATCGTTTAATTTGTGTCTTTTATAAACTAAATTATGTATTTTAACTTTTTAAGAATTGAGTTATGTTATTAACTTGGAAATGTTTCAGAGAAAATTACTAATTTACTCTTATAAAAACTTGTTTTGTTTTTTGATTTTATGCTCATTTAATGAATTATATTGTTATTATTATTTTTAAAAGTTTAGGTGAGTTGGGTTTCGGAGACTCACCAAGGCGCCTCTAGACTCTATGAGCGCTTACAAAGGTACTTATGCCTACCAACAAGGCCCTCAAATCGACAGCGGGATTCGAACTCACGACCTTGTGGGTTATGAATATTTTTTTTAAGAAATTAAGATACATATATATAAGCCTAATATAGAAATTAAGAAAAAGATATGAATATTTTTTTTAATTATGGACAACTTGTAAATGGACCTTTAATATCAAGTTTAGCAAATATTCTTTTAAGTAAGACCTAATTGTAAATAATGATCTATATACTTCCAAGTTCAGCAAATATTTCTCTTTAACTACGGAATTTGACAAATAGTCTTTTCAACTTTTACAATCTTATGTTTATAATTATATCCAAATTTCACACATCTAATATAATTTGATTAATTAATTTAATTTGTGAAAGTTTCTTTATTTTATTTTTTAAAAAAAGAGTAATTCAAGTATGTTAAAATTTAAGAACTTGCGAAAGTTAAATGAATATATTTGTCAAGTCCTAGAAGTAATTTTTTTGAGAAAATATTTAGATAAAGTTCCTTCTAAAGGTGTGTTTGGATTAGAAGTAAGTAATGAAATGATGATTTTATGTAATGAAATGGTAATGAGAAAATTATGTAATGAAAATGGTGTTTGGATTAGT
Organism: Chamaecrista fasciculata; assembly: GCA_003254925.1. Lineage (NCBI taxonomy): Eukaryota > Viridiplantae > Streptophyta > Magnoliopsida > Fabales > Fabaceae > Chamaecrista > Chamaecrista fasciculata. The sequence goes on from QANZ01034073.1 coordinate 92,126, forward strand.
TTGATATGTAATGAAAAAAATAGGATGTGAAATTATTAAAAAGGGTATGTAATGATTGTAGTTGGTTGAAATAAATATATGGGTTTTTTTAAATTGTATAGGGGTAGAATTAATAATTGATAATGGAAATAGATAGAAATAAAAAAATAATATTTTGAGTTTTTGGTTGTGGTGGTTATGAAATGAAATGGTAATGAAATTGTCTCGGAATTTGTGCTAGATGTGAATATTTGTAATGAAGGTTGGAGTAGTACTATGTAATGAAATGAAAGGACCAAAATGTAAATAACATGAAAATTTTTAAAAACCTACCATTTGGTCTATGATTTTATATAAATTGAACGAATCGGTCCTTACGAAAGTGAAATATATCTCTTGACCCGTAAAAAATTGCATTCATCAATGATTGGGTTTCTATATTGCAAACTTTCCTTTAACAAATAAATTGAAGGACCAAAATGTTATCCATGAAAAAAATGTGGGACCAAAAATTATATATTAATCAAAACGGTTTGTCTATTTGCGGGTAATAATATGACCGTTGATCTTCACGCATGAGCAAATCGCACCATCCACTCTTCTTCCACTATCTGCCTCTCTCGTATACCCATTTATATACTGGAGAAGGGACCAAAATGTATATTTTTGGGGTCTGAATTATATATTTTATATCATGGACTAAAATGTAAATAACATGAGTTGAATTA
>QANZ01034073.1:105135-129951 GCA_003254925.1 Chamaecrista fasciculata
AAAAAAAAGATTAATTGAAGGTGAAGTCACTTCATGTAGTGTTAAAGCTAAAGGGGAATGATAACTCAAGATTCATTTGTATTATGCTAATTATTATTTATTTATGTATATATTAAAATAAAAAAATAAAAAATACATAAGTGGCGGGTTGGCGGGTTGGGTTGGGTTGAGCGGGCTCAGAATTCTGAAACCCGCAGCCCAACCCAAACCACTGCGGGCTAGGAATTTTCAAACCAAACCAACCCGCCAGCCCAAACCAAACCAACCCAAACCTGCGGGTTGGGTTGGTTTTTGCGGGTTGGCGGGTTGGCCCGAACCGCTGAACACCCCTAATTACAACAAAGAGAAAATACACCAGAACTCAAAGAAAGCAACAAAACTGATCAAACATCAAGAATCAGCAAAAAAACAGAAAAAAAACATCACCCAATCCCTGTATCTTCATCAGCAAAACCAGCATCCATCCTCAAAATTATGATAAGAGAAGATGGTGTGTAATAACCCAACCCAGATGGCACATCTCCTCAGAACCCTTTTTGGCAAGCCAATCAGCTGCCATATTTGCACTTCTATGAACAAACTTCACAGACAGATCCAAGATGGAATCTGCCATTTCCTTGAGATCCTCAAGCATAGCTGAGCACCTCCAATCAAAACTACAAACAGCCTCATTAATAGCATCAACTAAACTCTTGCAATCTGATTCAAAAAGCACTCTATTGCAGCCTGATGATTCCCAATGCCTTCCTAACAGCCACAACTTCAGCTTTAAAGCTGAAGCCACTTTACAACAACCACTAAAACCATCAATTACACAACCTGAATCATCCCTTACAATCACCCTAATTCCTCCTTTACCTGAGATAGCTTTATAAGCACCATCAACATTTACTTTCAAAAAACCTTCAGGAGGCACAACCCACTTCTCATCACTACTAACCATTCTCCCACTACTACCACTAGTAACATCACCCTCCCTCCTAGCTATCAAAAATTCAGCAACATTATGATTAATTAAAGCATACACTCCAGCAGGATCAAGATTCCCCTTGTCAACATTTATTTTGGTATTCCATGTATTCCATGTTTGTCTTTAATTTCATTTTAATTTTTAATATTTTGACCAAAGTGCAATTTTGGTCTATTGTCTTTTTTTTTTTTGGTTTTTCATAAGTATCATCTAATAGAAGCAATCCTACTTGAAGTACTATTAGGAACTCAATGTGGACACCTCTCTCAATAGAGATTTGAACCTGAATCTATCACCTTGTGGGAAACTAGCTCCTTCCATACTAGACCCGGCCTCCCCTCAATAGTCCTTGACTCCTTGTTTTTATGGTAATTTGCAATCAAGATTTTAAAAACTAGACTGGACATTAAAATGATCGAAATAGTAGTTTAAGGTTTAATGATTCAACTGAGATTTAACCAATAACAAATAAATAAATCAAAACAAAAATTGAAAAATAGTTTAAATATGATAAAATTCAAATTCAAATAGTTATAATAAAGTTTTTGACTAGTTTGGCTAGTTCTTGATCAATCTTGCTAGGCGGTTTTGGGCTCTTTCCACCGATTGGTTCCCTGATTCAACCAATTCGGCTAGTCCCGTACGATTTTTAAAAATCTTGGACTTGCAATCCAACTCTTTATTTTTTTTTCTTGCAAGTAAGTCCTATATAAAAAAAATAAAATTAACTCAAATAAAATATAAAAGACAAAATTAAATTTGACTTTAAACATAAAACACCAGTAAAATACTTGTCCCCAGTAATATAATAAACAATGATAACAAGCAAATATTGATGTATCTTACATCATGCATTACATGGGAATCAAACATGTAGAGCAAAAGAAAATAAAATTCAGAGGAAACATACTATTTGGTCCCTTCTTTTTCACACTTTCAACTATTTGGTCTCTGCATTTTTTAAATAGACTATTTGATCCCTCAAAAATTACAAATGTCAACTCATTAGTCCCTATAGCATATATCCATCACTAACAGTGATGACAAGGCCGTTAAGTGCACATGTGGCACGTTAAATTACTCATGTATAATTTCTAATTCTATGATGGGCTGAATTGGAAATACGGGCCTTGTGCAAATATATATAGGGTTATGGTCCCCAATTGGGGGCAAGGGTTTCTTCACTGAGCCCCATTATCAGAGAAGAGAGACTTTCTTAAGGAAAACTAATGCTCAACAATTTGGAAGACCAATAACTCGAAAGATCCAAAGACTTTGATTACTATGGAGAATTCAGGTACGCTTCCGCATCTATTGTTTTTGTTCTTAATGATTTGACATGATTCATCTTGAGGTTTAGGTTTTAATCTAAGGTTTTTTCCTAACACTAATTACAAATAGGTACATAAAAGAAATGATAATTCTACACTACCTGACATGATCAGATACCCATTGGCGTGCGAATTTCTCTCCGTTGGACATTTTGATCAAATAATATTCATTTTTAGTACTATGCCTTGGCTTTTGCAAAACTAATAGTTCTTCGTTGGCAGCCATATTTCTTCCTTCCTGCATGCCTAAGCATTGATTATATAATTAGCTAGCTAGTAGCTAGTCAGTTCGAAATTTAAGAACTAAATGTTAAATGTTTTTTAAGAAAAAAAAAAATATTTAGAGTCATTATTTCATATGAATTTTGAAATGTGAGATAAATAAAATGTGAGATAAATAAAATTGTGAGTTTTAAAATTTTTGTGAATTTTGAAATTTCTATCTCATATTACAGGTTCACTTCAACTAAACTCATCGTAGCAGATCCATCCTTATTCACTGTAGCGAATCTATCCTCGTTATTTCATCTTGCCATCGATCTCAACCTAGTCAAAATGGCAATTTCATTTCAACACTCATCATCCATTAACTCTACCTGGCTAGCTAGAGGAATCACTAGAGTTGTTACTAGGTACTATCATTTGGATTGAGTATTAAGTTATAGGTGAAACATAAAGAATTGGTATATATGTATTTTTCTCCTACGGGAGCTAGCTAGGTTCAAAATTAGAGGGAAATGGTTATGGCCATTTAATATAATAATATTCTATTCCCCTCAAATTCTTGTAAAATTGGAAAGTCCCTTCACACTTTAATCCTCACCTTCAGTATGCTCCTCTCTACCAAGATCCACGTCTTGCTACAGTCCATCTTCCGCTCAAACTTTTCATTTCCAAATGTAAAATCTCTCAAATGCTCGACCTAAATCCAGTTGTTTTTGTCCGGCCAAACGCAACGTTCTGCATTCGGTTTTAGAAAAATAAAAAATTTCAAAAAATCTGACCAAGATCACCAGAATTTTACGATCCTACTGCAATCTTAATCATTTTCGATCTTATGTTTATCAAAATTTTAATCTTACACGAATTTACGATTTAAGATCTCAATCTCGATTACCACACTCTTTACTGATCTCTAGCTTCTAGAAAGTCCGTTCATCATAATCATTAATAGGAGGCTGAAGAACAAGAACAGAATACACTAGCAGGCATAAAATTAAAGAAAGTAATTAAATAATATGGGCAAAAATAATTAACCTTACAATGAAAGTAATTAACCTGGCATTAGAGGCGTGAAATGAAAGTGGGAACTCAAGAAAATTAAATGATACAGATTAAAACTTAAAACTAAACAAGTCTACTTAATTATTTTATTTTTTAGTGTTTGCTGTTATGATCATTAAGATTCCTCACGCGCTTGTATTGAAAATCAAAACTTAAAACTACTTTCCAGCCCATCATCCTTCACTCCTTGGAATTGTATTTTTTTTTTTTTTAAGTATAATGACAAAAGACTCTTTCGTGCCTCTAATGTTTGTAGTGATTTTCAGTTATACCCCTAACGTTTTTTGTGTCAGTTGTGCCCCCAATGTGAAACGTTAGTTTCAATTATACCCCCAATTTTGACTCAATGTTGATGTGTCAATTTTTTTTTCTGAATTGAATATGTGGCAAGATGAATGGATAAATAAAACATCCCTGATTTATTTTTTATCCACCATGACATTTCCTACGTGGTATAAGGCTTGCGAAGATGAAGATGAAGATGTCAACAAAATTTTAGGGTAGTAATTTTTTGGTTTAGAGAATGTAAATCTACGTAGGAAATGCCATGGTGGATAAAAAATAAATCGGGGATGTTTTATTTATCCAGTCATATTGCCACATTCAATTCGGAACAAAAAATTGACACACAAGTAAAATTGGGGGCATAATTGAAACTAACGTTTCACATTGGGGGCACAATTGACACAAATGAAACGTTAGGGGCATAACTGAAAATCACCGCAAACGTTAGAGGCACGAAAGGGTCTTTTTCCTAGTATAATTTACCATAAAGAAGGACAAAACAGGCCATAATATTCAAAAAGAAGAAGCACGCGTCTTACCATTAATGAATATGTACATGTAAGGGTGTTACTCGAACTAAACCGATCAATGAACGGTTTGATTTAGTTAAAAATATATTAAAATTGGACGGTTTAGTTGTTAACAATTTAGACATACAATTAATCAAAACCAACTGTTAGTATTCACATTATAGTTTTTTTTTTTACTTTTATTATTGTGTTATATGTGATTACATTCAATAAACAAGTTATTAATTTGGGTAAGACTATAATGTAAAGTTTGATTCTTGATATGGGATGTACCAACAAGATAATGACACATAGAAGAGTTAGTTGTATATAACTAGTGATGTGACTCCATACACAATTTTGATTGGTTAAACAAATTATTATTTTTTAATATTAAATTACATCAATGGTTATAATTATGCCACATGAGCAGTTGCATCCCATGTTAAGAATCAAACTTTGCATCTTAGACTAATTCTATTAGTTTTTTTATAACAATTTAATTTTATCATATTTTTAATTACGTTATCTTATTGAATCATAAAAGTTTGTCACCTCAATGAATGATTATCTACTATTCTCAGTTTTAACAATTTCTTCATCTCAAATCTCTAATATTGTTTGTTATTTTTTTTATCTATTCTATAAATTTGACTATCTACTCTTAAACACAATTTATTTTCTTTCTAATTTTATAATTAATTAATAAAAATAACAAATAAATTTCTTAATCGCTTAAATTGACTGCCCAAAATCCAAATAGTCAATTTATTAGTTTGGTTTAGTTAAATAAATTATTTTTAATCGTTTAATTAAAAATTATTTCAAACCGATAATAATCTCATATGAACAGTTCTTTTGTTCTAAATTCCAAACTGCCCGATAAACCCCCCTACATGGGCTCACCACAATTAATTGTCTTTAACCATGGGCTTAGGATAATTTTATAATTTGTTCATGACTTCATTCTTCAGGCTTTACATTCATTACAATAAGAATCTTACAATACTGGCCCAAACCGAAAACTGGGATGAAGTGGGCATTGGCTATCTTTGATTCATATTGGGCATTGGCTACCTCGCGATGCTAGAATCAAGTTTAGGTAAAGTGGTTAAAACTTAAAACCAGTCTAATAGAGTAAATTAACTTTTTAGTCCTTGAATTTTATAGGCGCTGGCAACTTAGTCCCTAAACTTCCGTGAGTGTACAACTTAGTGGTTCACGCCAGCATTTAACGTGCCACGTAAGCACACTAACAGTCCATGTCAGTTTTTTTGGCATGACTGGGTGACGGAAGGACCTAGTTGCAACAAGTTGGACAAATTCGAGGACTGGGTTGTATACTCGCGAAAATCCAAGAATCAAGTTGTCAACACTTATAAAATTCAAGGACTAAAAAAGTTAGTTTACTCCCATTCTAATATGTTGAAATTAGGGGTGTTCGTTGGGCGGTTTTGAACAAGATTTTTAACGGAACCGCTCACATCGGTTTGAAGTAAATTTTAACCATGCGGTTAAAAATAATTTCTTTAACCAAACCAATAAATAAACGGTTTGGGCGGTCGATTTGACCGGTTAACAAGTTTATTAGTTGTTTTTATTAATTAATTATAAAATTAGAGAGAAAAAAAAAATATTTTGGAGTAGTAAGTCTAATTTATAGATCATAAATAAAAAAATGACAAATAATATTAGACATTTGAGAGGATAAAATTGTATGAGGAAGAATAGTAGTTAATTGTTGTCTAAGATAAATAAAATTTTGTGATTCAATAAAATAACATAATAAAAAAATATGATAAAATCAAATGATGATAAAAAAAATTAATAAATTTTTTATTAAATGTAATCACATATAACACAATACAAGTAAAAATAGCTATATATAAATACTAGCGGTCGGTTCAGTTAATTGTATGTCTAAATTGTTAACCGAACCAAACCGTCCAATTTTAATACATTTTTAACCAAACCAAATCGCTCATTAATCGGTTTAGTTCGATTTTGCTTCGGTTCGGTTTGGTTTGGTCAAATTGGTTTTGTTCGGTTTTGAACACCCTTAATTGTTTTGTAATAAAAAAATTTAGGTGAAGGGATGTCGCCCTAGTCTAAGGTCAAGGCAGGCCTCAAGGCTCAATGGGCACTTACAGATAACCCACCAAATGAAGCATCACCAGAAATCGAACCCAAGCCATGTAATTGTCATGGGCGGAAGATGACCAAATAAACCAAATCTCATTGGCATTGAAATGACCATTTAATACTAAAAAAGGAACCATTTAAATTATTAATCTGGTGAGTCAAATAAAGTATGGTCAAAATTTTATTTTGATCTTCAATACTTGACTATAATTCTATTTTAATTTTAAATAAACTTTTAATTTTATTTTACTCCTTATTATATTTCAGAAGTTCAATAGTTTTTTTTTTTACCAGAAGTTCAATAGTTAATCAATGAAGTTTTGACGAACCAAAAACCTCCAATCATAATTAACAACAAAAATAAAGATGAATAATTTTTATATTGGTTTAACTTACAATATTCATAACGTAGTAGTGCTGACTTTTCTTTTTTAGTTATTTTTAATTTTTAATAATAATATACCCGTATATATAACTTATTAAAAAGAATGATATATTGTGTATTATTTCCTTGTTTTAGTTTTTTTCTAAGAAACAATGGGTATTTTTCACCTATCTATGTAACGGTTTAAGCGAAGACTAATCATATTTAGGCTAGAAGTAAAAAGTTAAAACCTTTTTAACAATGTCGACTTTAGGGCTCGAACTTAGGTTCCTCGACCGGAGTGCAACTCGCTTACTACTGCATCAAACGCTTGTGTTAGTTTTATTTTTTTTGCCAATGTGTATTTCCTTGTTTGGCACCTGTATAATGAACTTAGGTCAACAAACAATTTTCGTCCTTAATGTTTACCCTAAGTTTTGTTTTGGTCTTTAATATATTTTTTATTTTGTTTTGATCCTTAATGTTTCTTAAAAGTTTTATAATTAGTCCCTAAATATTGAATATAGTCATATCTTTCTCGTTTTAAACCCGAATGTGATTAAATTAGAGTTACAAGTTAAATTTGATGAGTTATTTCTTTATCCAGTCGGACTTATTATCAAACGAGGTCAAATCAAACTTGCAAATGGGCCGCTTGTTTAATGAATTTAGTCATATCTCTTTGGTTTCATGTCCAAATGCAACAGAATCAGAGTTAGAAATTACTCTCGATGAGTTCCTTGTCCATCAATTGAGACTGTTGGTGAACGAGGTCAAATAATATTCTGAAAGTGAGTTTAGTCAAAACATCAATATTAACTTTTAGAGTACTATTTGACCTTGTTTAAAAAGGTCCTAACTAGACAAAGAAAAACCTCTTCAAGAGTAACTTGTAGCTCCAATACCATTGTATTCGAACTTGAAATGTGAAAGATATGACTAAATTCATGAAACAAGCCGTCCATTTTCGGACTTAATTTCAGGTTCGATTTGACCTCATTTGTCTGATTCCAATTAGGCAAAAAAAAAGACTCATCAAATTTAACCCGTAGTTCTAATTTAATCACATTCGGGTTTAAAAATAGAGATATATAACCATATTCAATAGTTAGGGACTAATGATGAAACTTTTCAGAAATATTAAAGACCTAAACGAAACAAAAAAATATATTAGGGACCAAAACGGAACATAGAGTAAACATTAGGGACCAAAACAGGGTTTTGACCATGAATGTATTTCGGTAATTCCTTCCTTGTTTCCTTCCCTTTCAACCTGTATTGTAACTGAGTGAACACAACCCCTGTTGATCAAAATCAAATTCTTGCGTCCCACGAAGACGGAAGATCAAGAAGAAGAAGAACAACAAGAACAACCCGTCGAAATCCGATGGCGGAATTCCTCGATTTAGAAGGTCAAGATGGCGTCCGAATGCCATGGAATGTGATCCCCGGAACCAAGCAAGAAGCTTCAAACTGCGTCGTCCCTGTCTCCGCCATCTACACTCCGATCAAACACTTCCCAAACATGCCCGTTCTTCCTTACTCCCCTCTCCGATGTCGTACCTGTCGCGCAATCCTCAATCCCTTCTGCATCGTCGATTTCGCCGCCAAGATCTGGATATGCCCTTTTTGCTTCCAGCGCAATCACTTCCCTCCTCACTATGCTTCCATCTCCGACGAGAATCTTCCCGCCGAGCTCTTCCCTCAGTACACTACCATCGAGTATGAGACTCCCGGTGAGCCCGCTTCTGTTCTTCCTCCCGTTTTCATGTTCGTTGTTGATACCTGTATAATTGAGGAGGAAATGGCCTTCCTTAAGTCTGCTTTGTCTCAGGCAATTGAGCTCTTGCCTGATAATTCGCTTGTTGGGTTGATCACTTTTGGGACTTTTGTTCATGTTCATGAGCTTGGGTTTGGCCAAATTCCCAAGACCTATGTGTTTAAAGGGTCAAAGGATGTCACTAAGGACCAGCTTCTTGAGCAGATGAATTTCTTTGCTAGGAAGCCCAAACCTACCACTGGGGTTGTTGCTGGTGCTAGGGATGGGCTCTCTTCTGAGAGCATTTCGCGCTTTTTGTTGCCTGCGTCTGATTGTGAATTCACTCTCAATTCGGTACTGAAGAAGGGATTTTTTTCATTTTGTGTTGTTTCTCTTATGTTTGGCTTTCTATTTTTTCATTTTTTTTCTTTTAATTTGATTGACAGGTTTTAGAGGAGTTGCAAAAAGATCCCTGGGCAGTACCTGCTGATCAGCGGCCAGCTAGGTGTACCAGCACTGCATTGAGTATTGCGGCTAGTTTGCTGGGGGCGTGTGTTCCCGGTTCAGGTGCTAGAATAATGGCATTCATTGGTGGACCAGCTACTGAAGGACCTGCTCCTGTAAGGATTATGGGTCATGCTCATTTATATGTTCCATAGTATTTCTCTCAGCTTTGATTGGGCAGTAATTTTATCGGTCAAGGCCGATACGCTATTCTCTGGATATTCATTCCCTTTAGATGTTTGTTCAAAGTGAAAAAAATTTAGTTCCCTCTATGGGGTATTATGATGATTCATGGTGTGAAAAAATTTAATTGGAACCCAAATAACTGTGATGTATATAAATTGACTGAGCTTTGCTAGGAAGAAGTTTATGTGCGACTGTTGTAGATCTAGTGCATGATCCTGTCAATGGGTTTTATAAATACTATCTTTACGTGGAACATCTTAGAGGTAAATGTATTTAAATGGTTAGATTGAGTTTGTGAAGTTACCAGTTTGATAATGAAGGTTCGAGTTTCTAAAATAAACAATGAAGGGTCGGGAGATCACTCTATCTTCAGATTCATTTTGGATTTAGTCATAAGCACCTGTGAGTTTGAGTTTGATTATCATCTTCCAAACCTTCCAGTTTACCTTTTGCTAGTTGAACCCCACAAATGTTTGAACCTTGTGAGACTCCATAATTCTATGATTGAGGTTGAAGCAATAAGAAGTGCTAAAAGCCTGTTGGTTGCATTCTTGATGCCTACAAATACAAATATAAGATGAGTGAAAGAAAATGTGCATGACTGTATTTTGCAGCGGGTACTTACAAAGAGCTCTATGGTCATATATTTACTACGGATTTTGTTTACTCAGTATCATTTATAAGTTGGGTTTTCCATCACATTTGATCAATTGGTGAATTGTATTTGATTCTCTTCATATGTACTATTGTAGATTGTGTCAAAAAGTCTATCTGAACCAATTCGCTCCCACAAGGACCTGGATAAAGATTCTGTTCCTCATTATCATAAATGTGTAAAATTCTACGAGGGGCTTTCAAAACAGCTAGTGCATCAAGGTCATGTACTAGATCTCTTTGCTTGTGCTCTTGATCAGGTAATAAATTACGTTTTGTAGCTCCTTTTTCTTGTTGCACTTGGGATTCTCCTTGTTTTTAAGTTAGTAAATGGTAGATAATTGCCATTACCTTCAACCATTAGAACTTCTTACTGGTCTAGTTTAGTCTGGTATAGAATATTTGAATTTTATGTGACTCGGTCTAAAAAGGTTAGGATTTGGAAACCATTTGTTGTGCTTTCCAATTTTTAACCATCTGAACTCATATGACACCCTTAATAAAATGGTTTGACTGCAGTAACCTGTGCATCAATTTCAATGAACTGAGATCTTAATTCTTAAGCAATACTGCCAATGACTCAAACTTATCTGTATCAGATATTAATAAGTGGGAGATCTGAGTTAGTCCTTCCTACAGTCTCATATATTGTTCATATTTAGGGAAAAAGGGTGACCAAGCAATAACTTAGAACTCCTACTTAATTTTAATTATTTTTGAAGTTGAATTGTGCTAATTTTGTAGTGTTTAGATTGTCTGGAGACTGATAAATGTGTTATTACTTAAACTGCTATAAATGTGAAGAATACATATTCCAGTTGTTTTATTTTTGTATTATTGTGTTTATATATATATATATATATTTTTTTTTTCTTTGGGGATAAAATTGGTATAGTATGAGTATTATTTAATTTTAAAGTAATGTTCTTTTCATTTTTTGCTTTCTTACCCAGGTGGGTATTGCTGAACTCAAAACTGCGGTTGAAAAGACTGGGGGTCTTGTTGTACTTGCTGAAAGTTTTGGTCATTCAGTGTTCAAGGACTCACTTAAACGTGTTTTTCAATCTGGTGACTTTGATCTCGGTCTATCATCAAAGTATGTCTTTAAGTTTCTCATTTTATTTAAATATGAAACCTCGAAAGTTTATTGTGTTTTCTGCTGGGATAGTGAAGTCAATGGATTTCATGGTTTCTTTGATTTGCTTATTGACAATGAAGACTGGTTTTTGTATGATTAGTTCATTAATTTAATTTAGATCTTCATTCTAGTATCAACTCATTTGTCTACATTTTAATGGGGGGTCTTACACTCTTACTTTACTTTTTATATTTTGCTGTCTTGAAGTTTTACTTAGCTGTAATTGGTGAATGTTGGGGAAATGCTGTCTCAGAAATCTCATTATATAATACAAATGATAAGTTTTGACTTTTAAGTAGGATATGCCAATATATTCTATTATTTTCAAAAAATAAAAATTAAAGGAATTTGTCCAAAAGCTTCTATTTTGACTATGGGTGACAGTGTTCTGTTTTTAGATTCTCTTTGTTTCTTACTTTTTTACTGCCATTGTGACTCTATTATAAGAGTTAAGACTGACAAAGGGCATTAGGGCAGTTTTTCAGCACAGTTTTAGGATAATATTCACAGGTAAGGGTCAGATAGTGTTTGTATCAATGTGCATTATTAAGTGCCATTTTTAGTGGAAAAATTGATCTAGCTAGCATTTATATTAAATTTACTGATGACAATTTTTCTCCTTTAAATTCATTTCAAAGCTTGAGAGAAGAGTTCTGGGATTTATCTATATTTTCTTTAAAATTATGAATATTTGTTATCTGAACCTTGCTAATGCAATACTTACATATTTTTCCTTGAAGCTGAAGGTTGTGATGTTATTGTCTGACTCTAGGTCTGATCATACTATTTCCCTTTTTCTTTATCCCCATATTTTATTTTTGTATTGCAGTGGAATATTTGAGATAAACTGCTCTAAGGATATTAAAATTGAGGGCATTATTGGTCCTTGTGCATCTCTCGAGAAGGTATATCTACCACTTTTCTGTCTTCCTTTCGATTAATATAGATCATAGATGCCTAATTTCATGTTTTGTATCTGCAGAAAGGACCATTGTGCTCTGATGTTGTTGTTGGTCAGGGGGGTACAAGTGCATGGAAGATGTGTGGCCTTGACAAATCAACTTCAATATGTTTGTTTTTTGACATAGTCAGAAAGGAAAGTCCTGATACTACAATTCAGTCTGCAAGCAATCAATTTTACTTCCAATTCATGACTTAGTATGAACTCCATCCTAGTGAACCCTTTTGAGTAATCTGTTTCCTGTTATAGTTTGCATAGATGAAATATTTCTCACTCAATACAGATATTTTGATTCAGTTATCAGAATGATCGTGGACAAATGAGATTTCGGGTTACAACCCTTTCTAGGAGATGGGTTGCTGGACCAGGAAGCATACAGGCAAGCTTTGCTGTCTATTATCCTTTAATGCATTATATTTGTTTCTTTTGATCTCTCCTTTTGATCATAAATTCTTCTGTGTGTGCCAAGTCTGTAATAGCTTTTCATTAGTCGTAAGAGTAATGCAGAGTAAGATTTCCACATTCTTCAAATTAGCAAATTAAGATGCAAAACAAGATGATTGTGTGATTTGATATCTGAGAAGTGAGGATGAAGTCATTTCTTTGTCTTTGTTGTATGATTCTGCTTGGCTCGCATAATGGTCCAAATAGGGAGATCGAAAATATTCAGTCGAATTACGGATGCTCCTGTTGAATGTATTATAATACGTGATGATGGTGTCACATTTGCATCCTCTTGTTGAGTACTCTATTTATGACATTGATGTAGAAGTAGTACTAACAATCTGATTTAGACATGAAACCAAATAAGCTTTTATCTTTTGCCAAAAAAAAAAAAAGTTTTTATCCCTTGATATTTGCATAATGTGTTTTTGATGTGAATAATCATCTCTCTTTGCATTGAGAAGTGGCTTGGCATATTTGGAATAGGCTGTTTGGTTTATTTGCTACGAGATGGGTTTGTCCAACTACTTTGTGGAGTACATTGTTTGGCTATTCAGGGAGAAATTTGGGTGCCTCGCATTTAATTGTTTTCTTACTAATTGCTTGGAAGGGTTTCCAAAGAAGGATAGATGAGTTTTGTGGACGTCCGCATTATATGCTATATGAGATATTTGGATCAACAGGACCAAAGTTTTCAGAAGTCTTGGCTAAGAGCAAAATTACCTTATTGAGAGTTTTGAACATGTTGCATCCCATTGCTGTTCATATCTTGGGCTATTTAGGGATCCATTTGAGGATATTAGTAGATTTTGCATTGTTGCAACTTGCATTGTAAGGTAGCTTGGCAACTTAGGAGGAAGTTGTTCAGTCTGTTGGGTCTGGATCTGTCCACCTAACTTAATAGTTTTCTTCTCCGTTCATTATAGATGTTTTGTGGTAGAGAGGACAGCAAGGTGCTTTTGAGTTGTCCTTTTTTCTTTATGTGCATGCATTTGGCTGGATCATGATTCCAGAATTTTCAGCTGCATGCTTTTCCTTTTGTTGCACTTTTCTTGATCCAATTTCCCTGTGTTTTTCAGCTCATTGTTTTCTTTAAGAGTATTGCATTGTCTGTTATGCAACGGACTGCTTTTCTCTGTTGAGCTTACATAGGTTCTCTTTTGCTCTGGAATTCATTAAAAAAAATATAAATAAATCATTGTCAATGTAGGTTGTCAGATAATTCCACTGTGTTCTTTATTGTTTTATGAGGATTCCCAGTTCTCCTTTTTATTCAGTTTCTACCTTCTACTTTCTAGATGTAACTTTTATCAATTAATATGTAAGTTCATTTACAATTTAATTGTTTAAAGGAATTCCTAGTAGAAGCTATAATCTTTTTTATCTAAAACTTGTAGGAACTTGTTGCTGGGTTTGACCAAGAAGCAGCTGTTATAGTTATGGCACGCCAAGTCTCTTTCAAAATGGAAACAGAGGTAAACAATGGATCTTTTGTCTGCATTTTGTAGCTGCTTTATGTAATACATTTTTCTTAAGGTATGTATTATATCGTCATGATTAGTCCCTCCCTTTCTCATTAGCAGAGCCAATTTGAGGCCTGACCGCCTGAGGGTCCATCTAAGAAAGACAAATGTATAAACAAATTAAAAGGAATATAGAATTATGAAACTTCAGGCATAATGTTCAAAGCCAAATAGGACCAGTTGTGACAATCTTTTTTTTTTTTTCTTTTTGAAAAATGCAAACCACCCCCCTATTCTTTGGATCAACTAGCCCATTCAGCTTTCAAATCTAGAAACTAGATCCTTGACATCCCCACTCTAGAAGATGGGCCCTGTTTATTTCACCTTTAGCAATCATAGATTTTAAATTTGATTCACTTTTCATCCAAAAAAAAAAACTGTTATGAAAACCTATGGAGGTAAAAATGC
Source organism: Chamaecrista fasciculata (assembly GCA_003254925.1). NCBI lineage: Eukaryota > Viridiplantae > Streptophyta > Magnoliopsida > Fabales > Fabaceae > Chamaecrista > Chamaecrista fasciculata. Next base: position 119,598 of record QANZ01034073.1, read on the forward strand.
AACTCACCCTTAAAAACATGTAGGAGGGAAGATCCATGATACTTAAATGCCACAAGGATTATCTGTGGCTCCACAGTTTTTGACTCAAACTCCATTATATATCACTGTCAAAGCATGTGAAAACTATTAGGCTATCCATTTATTTAGACTGTTAATTTGGCAGAGTTTGGTAAAAAATAAATGGCCTGTTTAGCTTGTAGTTGTAGATTAAACAAGCTATAAAAAAAAAATGATAAAAAATTTACACAAATTAGTTTTAAGTGAAGATGAATGTGTAGATTGATGGTGACTTTATGCATTGGAACAATATTTTCTTCTTACTATGTGAAAAAAAAACTGATTGATGAAAGAAATTCTTATAAAATTAGTTTGAAGTGAACATAATACTGGCTTTAAAAAATAAACGTATTATTTTGGACATTTTTTTTTATCTTAATGAATTTAGTTTTCTTTTATTTATATGATGAATTATAAAAAGTAAAGTAATATTAATTTATTAGTGTAAAATAAATATTAAAAAAAAATTGGTGCAGACTCTAACTAGTTTAGTCCATGGTCAATATGGGCAGACTTAGACATCATATTCTAAGCTGACAGCCTAAATGGCTGATCTATGACTGGCCTTTTTGAGGATGCTAATAGTACTTCTCTAAGGAGATTAAGTCCTTGATGGGTACGCTCTGTGGAAATCAGTCTGGCTCCCAAAATCTGGGGAACTCAAATTGGCTAGCAGGTTGTGGACATTGTGTTGCACCTTGCTTACAGGCTCACTGAGTTGCACCCTCCAGAGGTAGCCTTTTCTGTGGAGGTCAATCCCAACTTTCTTGCCTATTGATGGAAACGTTAGAACTTAGAAAGCAGGGGGAAAACATCCTTAAAACCAACTTGTAAGGTGGAACCTGGAAACCTCTTGAGTATCATATGGACTTCGCGTTGCTCCCGATGTGGGATCATCAGGATGCTTATTCTACTTCTCTTCCTTAGCATGCAATACAATATTTTCATGGACTGAGTTCTGCAGTTGATTATTCTGTGCAGTATAGATACAGTCTTAAATTCCCAAGTCAGTGGGTTGGCAGAGTATAAGAAGGAACAGTATAATTTTTTTTTTTTAATAAATGATGAACAAAAGAAAGAAGAGTTTTTTTTTTTTTGAAATGTATTTGGAGTGTACCTTTGGAGGCATATTGACAATCAGAGAGCACTGAGTGTTCTTGCTTATTTGATTTGTATGATATATCCATAGGCATGTAAAATTTCTTATAGCTCTTTGTTGTTCACCTTGAAAGTGTCTTTTAATTTGAATTCTGTAATCTTTGCTTCCATGCCACCATTTGACATCATTATAAATTGTACTCAGGCTGAATTCGATCCCATCAGATGGTTGGACAAAGCATTGATAAATTTGTGTTCCCGGTTCGGCGATTACCAGAAAGACTCTCTGTCTTCTTTCAGTTTGTCTCCCAGGTTGTCAATATTCCCACAGTTTATGTTTCATTTGCGTCGCTCTCAGTTTGTTCAGGTATGCACTTTTGTTATTGCTGTTGTTTGCTCCAATAACTTTTATTTTTTCAGTTGGGTTTTACTTTTTCTCATTTCTTTTTGAATATTTATTACAGGTCTTCAACAACAGCCCTGACGAGACTGCATATTTCCGAATGATATTGAACCGTGAAAATGTTGCCAATTCTGTTGTAATGGTGCAGCCTTCTTTGATTTCTTATTCATTCCAGTCAGGTCCTGAACCCGCCCTTCTTGATGTGGCTGCCATCGCAGCTGATAGGATCCTGCTTTTGGATTCTTTTTTTACTGTTGTTATCTTTCATGGTTCAACCATTGCTCAGTGGCGAAAAGCTGGATATCATAATGAGCCTGAACATCAGGTATTTGGCTTGGGCATGCCAAAGCTAATTTAAGCATGTGTGATTTTTTCTTCCCACTATCATCCAAGGTTTTCTGAGGTGGAATGAGACAATCTAACTGATTCAAACAATATATTTGTGTAGTTTTGGTATTTTGACAAATTCTAATCGTCCATAGGCTTTATCTTACAAAATATTATTGAGATTTTTGGGTTCTATAAGCTGTTTATATGTTTTACTTGGGCATATTATCTAGTACTCGGGTATTTTTAAACTTTGCAGCTTAGGATGAAGTTGGGTTTATAATTTGTTGCCTGTCTTATTAAGTGATGTTTTAGAATTCAAGACCGTCTAGACTTTAGTACTCATTCTGTTTGTTAATCATCTACAACGTCTCTTTATTATTCATCTTAACATTTAGTTCCACTTTTGTCTTCTTTCTTTGGGCTTTGGTAACTCAATTGCCTTATAACTTGTTTCTTCACATAAAAATTAATGGAGTCCTTGCTCTCCTCTTTGAGCCTTAACTTCAAATAAAGTTTATTAGGAGAAGAATTTAGTTGTATACTGAAGAAGGGCTGAGGCTCTTAGAAGAATTGAAAGTATGATAGAGGCCTAGGTGACTATGGGAAACCCTCCCTTAAAAGTTAGGTGTTGAAGGGGGAGGACTAAGGTACTTAAGTACTCCACCGAGCATCCCATCCTACTAGATGTGGGTTTATGCATGCCATACTACCCAAGTCTCTATAAGAATTATAGTTTTTTTTTTGGTATATATATATGTAGGGGTAAGGCTGCTAGTATATTCCCTTCCCCAGCACCCCCACCAAGTGGGGATTCGAACTGGGTTGGCCTTTTTTTATATAGAAGTTTCTCCTCATATCAGGCCATATAACCATTCCTAAATCATGCAAGCGTGTCATGATAAACTTTCACCATTTGATGTTTCTTATCTCGTTAAATTTCATTAGTGCATAATGAAAGTGTTATATTGGATGGATATACGTCTCAGTTTGTTCAATTTTGTTGTTAATCTCTTGGTATGTGCTCTGTCCTGAGTCATGTAGTTGTTATGGCTACCATTGTAAACAAAAATTCTAGCCTCCACTTGAGGTACATTCACCCTGGTTTGCCTCTTTGTCATATGTTCTTTTATTAAACTTGGAACAATTGCATTATGTAGTTTACCTTTATGAACCACCTGGTCCAAGATTCTTCTCTTAATAGTCAATATCATCAGTAGGTAGGCTTAAAGCACACAACTCAGTTTGACGCTAGTACTCAACCCTCCTTAATGGGCAACAACTTGTGACAGATTTGTTGTCCGCTTGTGATAGAATCCATTTAATTAAAAATAGTCATGATATTTTGCAGGCATTTGCTCAGTTACTCCGTGCTCCTGGTGAAGATGCAGATATAATAATGAAGGAAAGATTTCCTGTGCCTCGCCTGGTTGTTTGTGATCAGTATGGCTCTCAGGTTATTTTCTATTTCTCCTTGCCTAGTTGATACTGTTAAACATGTGATATCATGATATGGTAGAGTACTAGAGTTTTGCTTTGTTTAAACCTTCTCCATCTGGTGTCATCTTTTGTAATGATCTCTTGGTTTGGTACATTTACTCTTTGCCATTTATCATCCTATCGAGAACATGTTTATCGTGTGGAGAAGCCAGCTTTATGTGTTAGTGACTATTTATTTTCTATTGTTTCTGTATCACCAAGGCTCCTAGTTCCATCAAGTTACAAAAAAATTTACTCATTTGGCTAGATCAAATATAATTCTTGCCGACGAAGCCCTGTGTTTGTACGCGTTTAACAACCTAACTCATAATCTTTTTGTAACCTAAAAAAAGAGGTCTTTCTTTTACCTGAGTTTCCGGGGATTAGCTTGATGATTCCTTGAAGTTTGTTCTGTTTTGGGTGTTTTGTGTTTGGTATGGTTATGTCTGACATTGATTAATGTACATATTTGACCATGTACAGGCTCGATTTCTCCTGGCAAAGTTAAATCCTTCTGCTACTTATAATTCTGAAGCTTCTGTTACGGGAGGGGATATCATCTTCACTGATGATGTTAGCTTTGAGGTATTCTTGGATCATCTCCAGAGATTAGTAGTTCAATAGAAGATGAAATAAATATAGATATAATGGGACTTTTGGCAGTTTTGTAAAATTTTATTGGATTACATGTACATTAACTTCTATGCTTTATAGTTCACTTCTAAAGTTTTCCTTTTAGTGGAGACTTGTAATTATTTGTGATACTCTAAGCACTACCTAGTTGATGACACAAGGCAATGCATTCATATCTAAAATTGCACTCTTTTTTTGAAAAAAAAAGATGATAATAATAATAGTATGGTCTTTATGAATTCCTTGGTAACGATGTCTTGAAATGAGATTTTATTTAGTTTTTTTTTGTCAAAGATTATTAAATTGAAGGCCAAATTGCACAGACACCCCTGAGTTTTGAGTCTGGTGCACATAACACCTTTGAGTTTTGAATTTGTATAAGTAGGACCCTTGAGTTTTTAGTTAGGTGCAATTAGCACATTTCTGTTAGATTTATGTTAATTTGGCCAGTTAAATGCCACCTAAGCAAGGCATAACAATAATTTTATTAAAAATTCTAAGCCAAAGTCTTATTTTGGTCCTTCAAATTTGCTAAAAGTTTCGTTTTAGTCTTTTAAATTTTCAAAAAGTTCCTCCTTTAGTCTCTGGTTCTTTTTTATCCATTTTTTCTGTTAAAAGAAGAAAAGAAAAAGTGGTTTATATCTCCCAAAAGTTTTTTTTTTACATTAAGGTCATTTTTCTTTTGAAATAGGGTCAAAACGTAAGAAAGAATAAACAAATGGACGTTTTAATCAATTTTCCCCAAAATAAAAAAAATAACAGAGTCTCTTCTTCTAATTCTTCTTCAACACGTGCATTCCTATGAAGCATTGACACTTTATTTTAAGGGCGTGTCGCCATGTCGGACACGTGTCAGTGTCCGACACTCGTACGACATTGACTCGACACATATTCATAAATTTCAAAATATAAATCAATTTTTTATGACTTTAACATGATAGACAAAAGAAAATAATAATACATATGATATATATTATGAATAAAAATTGTAATTTTAAATTTTTTTATTAAAAATTATAAATATTTAATTATTTATATATATAAATATATGCCGTATCGTGTCGCATAATTTGAGAGTTTAACGTGTTGCTGTGTTAGTGTCCATGTTGTGTTCCGTGTCACTGTCACTGTGTCACTGTCATGCTTGATAGGTGCATTCTCTTCCATCAATTTTGTTCAACATAATCTTGTGTTTCCCGATGAAGTACTCCTTACGTCTTGCTCCATTTTTCGATTTCTCTCCGTTTGGTTCCTCTGAGAAATGGTGTCTGAGATTTGAAGAAGAGAGAGCTTGGAGGCGAGGTGGGTATAGTGTTTGACGGGGATCTGATTAGTGTGGGAAATGCTCCAAGTGGATAGTAAAGAGGAAGATGAAGAGAGGGATTTGGGAGAAGATTGTTTAGAAGAAGGCGTGAATTTGGGAAGTGAAGATTTAGGGTTTGGATTTGGAGGATTAACAATGGAGGTGGGACGAAGAAGGGACTGTGTTATTTTTTAATTTTGGGCCAAATTGATTAAAACGTTCATTTGTTTATTCTTTCTTATATTTTGATTTTATTATAAAAGGAAAATGACTTTAATATAAAAAAAATAAAACTTTAGGGGGATATAAAGCACTTTTTCCTTTTTTTTTAAAAAATAGCTAAGGACTAAAGGTGTAACTTTTTAAAAATTTGAGGGGCTAAAATAAAATTTTTAAAAATTTGAGGGACCAAAATAAGATTTTGACCTAGAGTTTTTAATAAAAGTACTATTATACCCTTACTTATGTGGTATTTAACAGACCAAATTAACAAAAATCTAACGGAAGAGTACTAATTGCACGTAATTAAAAACTCAGGGGGTCCTCTTTACACAAATTCAAAACTCAGGGATGTTATGTGCACTAGACCTAAAACTCAGGGAGTGTCTTTGCAATTTAGCATAAATTGAATGTAGGGATAAAATCATATTTGTTTGTCAGGCAAAAAAAAAAAAACATATTTGTTTGGGATGTTTAATTTTCTAGTCATAGTAAAAGATAGTAATTTTTACAATTTGAAAATAGAATTTCACAAAATTATGGATTTCATGTCAATTTCAAGGAAAGAGGTAGCTTTTCAAATATTAATAACTCAAAAACATCTTTCTATACAGTTAAATAATACCTTTCTGTTATGCCATGAGAAGATGACTCACAATACTAATAAATGGGTGGCAATGGCATTTTATATACTATAAAATTACCTTTCTGTTTTTTTTTTTTAAAAAAAATGGATTTTTCATGACAAGTACTGTTGAGAAAAAAAGTGAGTTGTTAAAAAATTATTTAATAAGCTTGTTATGTAATTTTATTTGGAAACATCTCTTATTGTCAAGTGATTTACATTTGCATTTATTAAGTTGACTCTGCAATTAATAATTTTTACGAGCATAAAACAAAATAAAGTCTCAGTAAACATCAGAAGAGTATTTGGCAAAAATATATATATATATATATATATATATATATATATACATCAGAAGAGTCCAGACTCCAGTGTCCCGAATCGGATCTTCTGAAAAGAATTAAAGTGAGAACTCACGAATTGGATTATGAATTGTGATGCACCAATTAAACCTTAACATATAATAGTAACAAAAAGAAGGATAAAATTTAGGAAAAGTTATTTATTTGTTTGCTATAAAATTTTTCAATGGATATTTTATATGTGGTAAAAATTTTATACATGGCATGACCAATCATAATAGAAAGAGAATATTAAACATAATTTTCTATATGACCAATTATTGAAGAGGAAAAACTTAATTAAAACCTATAATTAGAGTAATTTTCCTACGATCAGGAACTTTATATAAATTTTTTCTTAAAAAGAATATTAACTTTTTAATGAAACCCTTAGTGATTCTTTTTTGTAAAATAAAAAATTTATAATAAACATTAATTTAAAACTTTATAATTAACAAGTTGTTGGTTAAGTTAGTAGAAACTTCATGCTCATAAATATTCTTATTGTGAAACCTCTTAGAATTTAAACATGAATTAATCTTTGTTAAGCAAAATGTGGATTTGGTACACTTTCATTTCAAATGTCATAATATCTCATATGTAATATATGATACTATAATATAAAATACATAATATTTATAATAATAACGCTTGATATGAACATAATGACCTATGATCCCTACTAACAATAACTTCAAAAGAATGTTTACAAATTTAAAGAATTAAGAAAGCGCAATGATATTATTGATTGTTATCTTATCATGATTAAATTCAAAGAAATATGAACATCATATATTTTGTTGAAATTCTTATGATCAACGAATCTAATATTGCATATTCATTACTTGATGAAATCTTGAATAATCCTGCATATTCATCCTTTAAAATATTTAATAGATTTTATGAATTTCTCAAAACAACATTTTGAATATTTTTATTTTTAAAAAGGGTCACCTAGGTTAATTATAGCTGCCCAACCCATGTTGATAGCAAATCAATAACGGGTTGTTAGCATGACTTTTTGGCCTAGTCAGACTAACTCACACCCTAGGTCGTCTCGTCCAAGCATATCAAGGTTTTGAAACAATGATCTTAATTGATCAAGATAAAAATAATGTCAAAAATTAGATGAAATTATATTTTAGATTAACGACAAAACAAATGTGAAAATTAAAACAAAATAAAATTAGTTCCATACTTTGAGGATCAAAATGATCATTTGACAATAAATAAAGAGGAAACTTACTATTTGGTTCCTCATTTTTTACAATTTCAATGATTTGGTCCCTGTATTATTGAAATATACTATTTGGTCCTTCGATAATTACAAATGTTAACTCGTTAGTCCCTGTAGTCTCTCTCTATATTAACACCGTTGATCTGTCCGTTCAGTGCACATGTGGTATGTTAAATGCTACATATTAGTGCCACATGTGCAACTATTTGGTTCGTCAGTTTTAAAACTCAACTATTTGGTCCCTTAGTTTTAAAACTCAATTATTTGGTAATTCAGTTTTAAAACTCAACTATTTGGTAATTCAGTTTTAGGAAGACTTCTTTTCAATCTTTCATTGTTCTCGGCTAAAGTGCACTTTTGGTCCCATAACTTTAGCAAAGGTTTCAATTTGGTCCCATAACTTTTTTTGTTGCAATTTTGGTCCCATAACTTCTAAAAACGTTTCACTGTTGATCTTAAGCTGATTTCCATCCGTCCCATAACTTCACCCATATTTACCACGTCATCATCCAACTCAGTATGTCAGATCAGTTTTAGCGGCAGATAATGGATGAGAATCAGTATTGAGACCAATGGTGAGACGTTTTCAAAAATTATAAGACCAAAATTACAACAAAAAAAGTTATGGGACCAAATTGAAACCTTTACTAAAGTTATGAGACCAAAAGTGCACTTTAGCCTTGTTATTTTTCTTTACTACAAATCTTCCATTGTTATTAAATCCGTGTAACCCCTTTCCATCGTTTTGACTTTTTTTTTTATCTACAAATCATCCATTTTTGTTAACCAAAACAGAGCGTTTTCAGACGCCGGTGGCCCTTCAAAACTATACATTCCATTTTTATTAACCAAGAGTAAAAATTATCTATTAAGCTGGCGGAGGCTAAAAATTATCTGACACAAGGTCGCCGGTGCCGGAGAATTTCGAGTAGTCAATGTAATAACGCAAAATCAGTTTCATTTGCAGATCAAAGAAACATCAAAACCATGGATACAAAGGAAAGGGGTTACACTTTAATAACAACAAAAGATTGAAGAGAAGTATTCTTCAAAACTTGCTGGTTCAGCGTTTAGCTTGGGAGAGAGCAACAAAAAACTCATTTGGAAATATGCTCCATTTTGGGTTAACAAAACGGCATGTTTAGCCCAATGAATGATGTGGCATGATATAAGAATATTGGATGAAACCTACCAAGCATCAACACTTCATTTTAAGAGCGTGTCGCCGTATCAGACACGTATCTGTATCCAACATCCGTACGACACCCATACAACACACATTCATAAGTTTCAGAATATAAAATCATCTTTTTGATACTTTAACATAACAAACAGAAGAAAATAATAAAATAAAAGACATATATTATGAATAGATATTATAATTTTTTAAGTTTTCATCAAAATTTATGAATTTTTAATTATATATATATAATATGCCATGTCGTGTCATATAATTTTAAAAATTCAAGGTGTCGATATGCTCGTGTCGTGTCCCGTAGAGAGAATAATACGAAAAAGGGAAAAGAGAATATTTGTTGTATAATTCTGGATGGATTGAATGCCATGCCAGAGAGAAACTTTATACCACTATTGTAACAAATTCGGTTACAATCATCACAATGTACAAAAGGCATATACACGTGTACGTCTAGGATGATACACACTATATGAATATGCAGTAAATATCTATTGATACAAATACAGTTTTACCCCTATGTTCTAACTCTCTCCCTCAAACTAGACGACTTTGTGCAGAGTCCTAGTTTGACACGATTTTTCTCAAACTGTGCTTGTGATAATGCCTTCGTGAAGCAATCAGCAATTTGAAGTGTAGAAGGAATGTAGCTCACATCCAACTGCTTAGAAAGAATCAAATCTCAAATGAAGTGAACATCTATCTCTATATGCTTACTCTGAGTATGTTGAACAAGATTTGCTGCCAAGGCCTTTGCACTCAAGTTGTCACACCATACCATTGAAGGTTGCTTGACAGCAAGACCCAACTCCATTAACAAAGAAGTTATCCACTTTACTTCTGCAGTTGTGTCAGCCAAGGCTCTGTATTCTGATTCAGTGCTAGACCTTGAGACTACTTTTTGTTTTCGTGAGGACCAAGATACTAAGGTGTTGCCAAGATAGGTACACATGCCACCAACTGATTTCCTGTCATCCAAGTCTGTAGCCCAGTCTGCATTAGTAAATGCAATGAGTTTGAGAGAAGTAACTGGTTTTATATGTAAGCCAAGATGTTTTGTGCCTTGAAGATATCTCATCACTTGCTTGACACCTGTAAAATGTACATCTGTGGGAGCAGCAAGAAACTGACTCAGTTTGCTCACCGCAAACGATATATCAGGTCGTGTGGTAGTAAGATATTGCAGGGACCCTATAGCTCTGCGATATATGTAAGGATCTTCTAGTAATTTGCCATCATTGGTAGTGAATTTCCTACCAGTAACCATCGGAGTGGTTACAGGAGCACAATTACTCATATGAAACTTTTGTAGAATGTCAGAAACATATTTGCCTTGACTGAGATGCATCCCTGAGCTATCTCGACTCACCTCAATGCCCAAGAAATAGGAGAGAGGTGTTGGAGATTGTGCCCTAGGGCCAATCATTTTATAGATAT
>QANZ01034076.1:0-23250 GCA_003254925.1 Chamaecrista fasciculata
ATTTCTACCGTTCAAAATATCTCATAAGTTAATTAAATTTAATAACTCACACTTTGCCATATGTCTATAACTCTATATCAATTTTTTGTCCTTCAACACCCAATTTTGTCTTTGTAGTGTTTCCTTTCATCTCGCAAAAACTACCGTTCATCATCGACATTTATGTTGTCAATCATCATTATTGTTCTTCATCATTGTCACCGCTGATGAACGGAAAAGACAGCAACAACGATGTTCATGAACGGCGTCAACGATGATGGTCATGAACGGCGTCAACGATGATAGTCATGAACGGCGTCAGTGGCGATGGTCATGAACAACGTCAACGACGATGGTCATGAATGTCGGCAACAACAATGTTCAGGAAAGGCGTCAACAACGATGGTCGTGAGCGGCGACAACGACGATGGTCATGAACAGCGACAAAGACGCTAATGAACGATGAAGGCGACAACGACGATGATAATGAACAACGACAACGATGATTAATGTTTATGGTGAATGACGACATCAGTGAACGCTGATGAATTACGAAGGCGAACGATTGAATTACGAAGGCGAACGATTAAATTTAAATACCAGATACTGTTAATTTAGTACAAATTTAGGGACAAAAAAGTATAAAATTAGTTCAAATTTAGGGACTAAATAGTTGATGATTTAAATATTCAAGGATCAAATCATGTATTTTGATTATTTAGGGATTGATTAGTTGTCTTGGTATTAATTCAGGGACTAAATAGTATGTTTTCTCTAAAAAAAAGTCAAAATGCTAAAATAAAAAAAATTCAAAATTTGACGAAGCTCTCTTGTATCATACGATCCTACAATCATAAACACAAAAAATCATAATCTCATTACGATCTCAGTCATTTTTGATCCTAGGTGCGATTTGTCAAGATGAATCTTATCAAAATCTCAATCTTACACAATTGTGCAATCTAAGATCTCGATCTAAAATCTAAATCCATTATCTACACACTACTTCATTGAAACTTTTTTTTGGCAATATAAAATTAAAAAACTAAATTGGGCTTGGTCTATATAAAAATATATTTGGGCCCAAACTTATATGTATTAGGTTATTATCTTTCCAAGCTCAAACTTCAATTTTAAGAGTTTGTGACCCGACTGATTAGTAAGGTATATTTCACGTTATCATCGGCAAAGGAAAAATGAACCAAAAATAGATCTTCGACATTATAACCTGTAATTTATTTAATTACTCAATAATATTATCGTTGACTAAGATATAATAAATTTGGCGAAAAAAAAACTAAGATATAATAATTGGGAATTTGTTACTTATCAAAAAAATTAAATAATAATATAATATGAGTTAATTTAATCATTAATATGAAATAAATTAATTTTTTACAAGGGCTATATTAATAATGATAATTTTCCAAAAAATCAAACTAAAATTATTTTTGGTTATTGCCACGTAAGCATAAGAAAACGCAAATAAAAATTTTGTCGTATTTCAAAATTTCTGCGGTGCATCCTTAAGGTTACAACACTGCGTTAGTAAAAAGTCAAATTTATGCCTTATGCTATAGTCGTACAAGGACACCCGATAGGAGCTTGCCACGTAAGCATAGGCCAAAAGAAAACAAGGGCAATATCGTAATTTCAAACAGTTTTCCTTTTTCCGTAAATATCGCCCAAACTTAGGGGCATTCGTATCGTCATTTCCCTATGCTATGGGCTATATGGCCGAAGTGAAAAAAGAAAGAAAAAAGTTGGTCGACAAAAAAATAAAAAAAAGAATAATAATAAAGAAAAAGTGAAAGATACGTAAGGAAATATAAAAAGTTTAAAATTAAAAATAAAAAAAAAGATTTATTACCGGATTCCAAACGAGGAATTAAATGTGGTGTATAATAAGCGTTCAGATCCGTTACCAGTATATCTCTTTTCTTCTCTCTAGGCTCTCTTTGTCCCTTATCGGCTCACGTTCTCACTTTCTCGCCATTACGCAGATTTTCCACCAGCCAAGAAAGAGATAGAAAGCGCGAGAAAATTTCAAGAAGGAGGAAGGAGAAGGAGAGATAGTCTATTTCACTAGACACAGGAAGTTTTTCAAGGAAAACAAACCAAGGCTTTTGAAGGCTTGGAAGGAAGAAATGGATTGGGCACTATTTATTGCTGTTTTCTTCGATCTGAATCGCTAACGGTGAAGTTATTCGGTTGTTTTTGTGGAACCGGCGAGGCCCTTGTTTTGATTTTTGAGGGTTTTTGATTGTATCGGAAGCCGAAGACTGGTGCGGCGCAGTGTGTTGGTTGCACCATACGGCTTCTTGTTTCGATCTGGGGCGGGGAGCCTTGCGAATCGGCGTTTTTCTCAGCTGCGTATGTATTTGTGGTTGACCTTTGAAACCCTAGATTTGGTTACTGTGGTGTGAATTTGGTGTGTGCGTTGTTGCCGCCTGAACGATCCGGCCTCGGAAAAAATTGTATGAATTCCATTTGAAAGGTTGTTCGTTGATTTATTGTTCTGTGGTGCAGTGACTACGGTTTTCCCGTGGCTGCCCGTGCTATTGGGTTGTTTTTCATGCCGCCTGAACCATTACCTTGGGACCGAAAGGACTTCTTCAAGGAGAGGAAGCACGAGAGATCGGAATCGCTAGGGTCTGTGGCAAGATGGAGAGACTCTTCTCATCACGGCTCGCGAGAGTTCAGTCGGTGGGGATCGGCCGATTTCCGCAGACCGCCAGGTGAGATTGTGTTCTATGGGTTTTCTCATATTTATTGTTGAGATTTTGGTTCCATTTTCGTTTTTATCTAGTGTATGATACGCGCGAGCTTTTCCCCGATTTTGTTCTTCTGTTTTAGTTTACTCGAGGTTCTCCCTCGCCCCCAAAACCCACAATTTGATTGATGATTTCCTATGTTTTGATATTTCATTGTGGGTTTCGCCTTTGATTTGATGAAGATCTGAGTCGCTGTTTTTAATTATAATGCTTTCTAAAGAGGCGAATCCCCCTCCCCTCACTCCGTAAAGGTTTTCTATCATCTTTTTTCTTTTCTGAGAGGGAAAATTTATACCTTGCCTGTGTTGATATTTTTCTATTTTCCCCTTTTTCTTTATATGTTTTCTGAAGGTCATGGTAAGCAGGGTGGTTGGCACCTGTTTTCCGAAGAATCTGGTCATGGGTATGCGCTTTCTCGGTCCAGTGACAAGATGCTTGAAGAAGATAATTGTCGGCCATCCGTTTCACGAGGGGATGGAAAATATGGCAGGAACAGTAGGGAGAATAGAGGATCCTTTAGTCAGAGAGATTGGAGAGGACATTCATGGGAGACCACCAACGGCTCTTTAAATATGTCCAGGAGGCCTCTAGATGTGACTAATGAACAGAGATCAGCTGATGACATGCTAACATATCCTTCTCATCCTCATTCTGACTTTGTAAATACTTGGGATCAGCATCATTTGAAAGAGCAGCATGATAAGATGGGTGGTGTCAATGGGATGGGCACAGGCCAGAAAAGCGATAGAGAACAGTCGTTGGGCTCAATTGATTGGAAGCATCTTAAATGGACTCGTTCTGGAAGCTTATCTTCACGAGGCTCAGGTTTTAGCCACACAAGTAGCTCAAGGAGCATTGGAGGGGCAGATTCCAACGAAGCAAAGTCTGAGTTGCAACCAAAAAATGCAGCTCCTATTGAATCCCATTCAGGGGATGGTGCTGCATGTGTGACTTCTTCTGCACCCTCTGAAGAGACAATGTCTAGAAAGAAGCCTCGGTTGAATTGGGGTGAGGGACTTGCTAAGTATGAGAAGAAGAAAGTTGAACCTGATGTTAGTCAAAGCAAGGATGGCCCTGTCTTTTCTACGAGTAATATTGAACCCTGTAATTTTTTGGGATCCAATTTACTAGATAAAAGCCCAAAGGTTACAGGATTTTCAGATTGTGCATCTCCTGCAACTCCATCTTCTGTTGCCTGCAGTTCGTCGCCAGGTTTGTAATCTCTTTTGTCCTGACCTGGTTGCTTTCATTCTCTTTAATGTTACTGTAGAAGTGGTGTAAGATTTTAACCAATGTTTATACTTTTTCAATGTTCATATCTTTAGGGTGTTTATATTGTTATTAAAATTTTAGTGGCTAGTACTCAATGTGATGACATTTATTTGCATGCACATTGTACCACCAATCAGATGAGGAGTATTAGAGCCATTAAGATGACAGGTTGTAGTAATTGAAACTAAAAGATCTTTGTCGGACAATTTGCTTGATTGATCAATTTCCATATGAAGCCGGTAGGAAATAGTTGTCAACCGATTGCTGTCTTGTTATCCTTAATGATCGTAAGAATTTGTTTCTTGAACGATTTTTCATCCAAACAGTCATTCTGAGAAATGTGTCTTTGGATAGGACCATTACTTCTTCTTGAAAGCTTTGTTTTTTTGCCTTGCAATTATCTCAACTGGTTACACTTTTCCCTCAGCTTAGAAGAGAAATTTCAACCCTCAACACCGACTAATAGTATTTTTTGTGTAAGCTCCCCCCCTCTTAAATTATTTGTAACAAGTAACACTTTCCCCTGAGCTTAGAAGAGGAACTCTGATTGATATTCCACTCTCATGGTATTAGAAGTGTAATATAGTTTTACCATTCATATGTTTTGGTTGTTTACATAATAAGTTTTTCCTTTAAGCAGGTGCGGATGATAAATTATATGGAAAATCTACAAATATTGACAATGATGTCAGTACTTTGAGTGGCTCGATGGATCCTGGGCCCCAGAATCATCTACAGATGTTCCCTTTTAATTTAGAGAAGTTGGATATTGACTCGTTGAGTAATTTGGGTTCTTCACTCACTGAGTTGCTACAATCTGATGATCCTAGTTCTGTGGATCCTGGAACAGCAAGTTCTGCTGCAATGAATAAGTTGCTGATATGGAAAGCTGACGTTTCAAAGGTATTGGAGGTTACTGAAGCTGAAATAGATTTACTAGAAAATGAGTTGAAGTTGCTGAAATCTGAATCTGGAAACAGCTACTCATGTCCTGCTGCATTGGGCTCCTTGCAAGTGGGAAACGGCTCAAAATCTTGTGAAGAGCATGTTGGAGGCTCTGGAAAGGTTTCTCGGCCGGAGCCATTGCAAATTTGCTCTTCAGATCATGATGTGCAGAAGATGTCCCCTTCAACTAATGTGCTTAGTGTTCATGAAAATGGGAAGGAAGAAGATGTTGATAGTCCTGGAACAGCAACCTCCAAATTTGTGGAGCCACAACCCTTGATTACGGCAGTTTCATCATGTGATATGAGGAGACATGATAATTGCTCTGGAGACCTGGATGGCATACAATCAGCAAGCATGAGATGCTTAGTGCCCTGTTCTGCTAGTGAACAAGCTAGTGTATCTGCTTGGGGCGGTGATAGTGCATCTATGGTGGCCAAAGATGGCTTGTCTGCTGCCCCTGGGGCAAATGTTTGTTCTAGAGCTGAGGATATATTGTGTAATACAATTATCTCTTCCAATAAAGAATCTGCAAACAGAGTGATTGAAGAATTTGCTAGTTTGTTGCCAAAAGATTGTAGTAATATTGGTAATGTAGGAAATACCAGTGATGTACTCTCTTGTAATGCTGCATCGGTTAAAGAAAAATTTTCGGAGAAAAAGCGGTCTGCTAGAATTAAGGAGCGAGTTATAACTCTTAAGTTTAAAGCCTTACATCATCAATGGAAGGAGGATACGAGATCACTGTCAGTAAGGAAATGTCGACCGAAATCTCATAAGAAGCTTGACTTAGGCACGCGAACTACTAATAGTGCGTATCAGAAGAATCGGTCCTCTGGTCGTTCTCGTATTTCTTGCACTGGTACAGACCTATCTTCTCATTATTCTGTGTTAAAGATGTTCCAATTGTTTTGCTGTTTGTTGCTTCTCTAAACTATTTAGAATAGTATGTTTTACATACTCCTATCACATTTGGCAGTGGATGTTCTCTCAGAAGTGGAAAAGCCAAAGAATTGGTTAACTTTTTATCTTTATCTAGTTGTTTGTATCTTTCTCTCTAAATATAAGGTTTATTGGTGAGGATTTTGATGCCAAGTATCCCATATGTGCTCGAGTTGATTAGAACTCGTTCTCTATTATCAACTAACCAAAGTTTCTGTGAACTCTCTTGAGTGATTGACATGCTTCTAAGCTCATACTGGATTTTTATATATTTATATTGATTGCGCATGAACTTAATCCCTAAATTCTTTCAAGTTTACAAGTGCACATCCCAATTGAAGTTAACTTGTCCGTAAACACAGTGGGGAAACATGTAATAATGTGTTTAAACGTGCATTTAACTTGTGTCTAGATGAGTTTGAGTTTTCTTTCAAAACTTTTGAACAATTTTGAGGCCATTTGATATGTGAACGCAGCAGCCTAATCTCAAATTCTACCAAACTTTTGGAAAGTGAAACTGTTATGATTGGATAAAACTTTGAAATCTGTGTGAATCAAATGTCTATATTGCAGAGTTAGAGCATCAAAGATATGGGAAATAGTATAAAAGATGATAATGGAAGTGAACTTGAGCAATTGATGATGCTTGTAATATGTCTTGCTTATTTCTATATTTATGAAGTTTTTTCTATTCAGTTATTGATCATTGATAGCATTGGGGATTTTGACATTATGGCTTTTGAGCAGTTAACTTTCATTTGTATTGCTGAAGTGTTGACCGAATTTTGATTGTGTTATAATGTTATTAGTTGACAGAAAAGCAAGCTCATACTGTTCTTCAATCAAAACTGTGTGATTTATTTATGAGAATGCGTTATTTATTTATTTGGAGAAGCTATGTTGAATTGTAAAATTTCTATAATTACAATGGGGTTCAATGGGTGGATTTGGGTTGGGTTGAAAATAGATGAGTCAAGTATTTCCTACATATCTACTCTTGACCTTTTGTAAATATCATTTTGTGATTATCGAATGACCTATTACCCCCTTTGTTGAGATAGACCAATCCATTCACATGACGTGTGTAGGCGTAGAGTTTTTTAATGATATTGTTTCTGGAAATTATGTATACAATCATTGTACCTTTTAACTGTGTCTTGAATGAAAAGTACTAGATGGTCTAGAGGCAAGGCCACACAGGTTTAAGGAAGTAGGATATGGTTCAACTAGTTTAACTATGGGTTGAACTTTGGAAACCCACAACTCCTGGGTTAAAATAGAATGTTAACCGAATCCAAAATGACCCTTGGATCAGTCAAAATAGTTTTGTCTAAGGAGGATTGTTAGTGGCTGAGGGTTGATATTGCCTGCCTCAGTATTTACCCCTCTTGATTTTAGGGTTACCTGCAACTGTTTCTGCTTGCCAAAGTTCTTTTTAGCAAATAAGAAAAAGATGATTTGATGTGTTTTATTTTTCTTGTCTGATCATATTCATTTACATTTTTGTCGTCTCGAGGCTGTGTAGCTTTTTGGTCATGTTAAATATTCATTCTTTCTTCTCAATCTGCTGCAGGAAATAATCTAAGCTTGGTTCCTACTCCTGAGATTATTAAGTTTGCAAGCAAGCTGCTTTCAGAACCCCAGGTTAAAGTTCTTAGGAGCACGTTGAAGATGCCAGCATTAATTTTGGATGAGAAGGAGAAGAAGATATCAAGGTTTCCATCTACTAATGGGTTGGTTGAAGATCCACTGGTTTATGAAAAGGAGAGGGCTATGATCAACCCTTGGACACCTGATGAGAAGAATGTTTTCATGGAAAAGTTTGCTGCCTTTGGAAAGGACTTCCGGAAAATCGCTTCTTTTCTTGATCACAAGACAACTGCTGACTGTGTTGAGTTCTATTACAAAAATCACAAGTCTGATTGTTTTGACAAGATCAAGCAGGATGCTAGGAAGCTAGGGAAGTCATTTTTGACCAACAGTGACTTGGTAGCATCAGGAAAAAAATGGAATCGCGAAGTTAATGCTGCTTCACTTGAGATTTTGAGTGCAGCTTCAGCGATGGCAGGCCAAGCAGATAGCATAAATGGCAACAAAAAAATTCGTTCTGCAAGTTTTCTTTTAGGGGGCTATGGTAAGATGAAAACATCAAAGGTTGAAGATAGCATACCAGAGAGGTCAAACAGTTTTGATGCACTTGGGGATGAAAGGGAGGCAGTTGCTGCTGATGTATTGGCTGGTATATGTGGTTCTCTTTCATCCGAGGCTATGAGCTCCTGCATTACGAGTTCTGTTGATCCTATAGAGGGTAACAAAGATGGGAAGTTCCTGAAAGCAAATGTCGCGAGAAAGCAATTATTAACGCCTGATGCTACCCAGAATGTTGATGATGAGACTTGTTCAGATGATAGCTTTGAGGAGATGGATCCTTCTGACTGGACTGATGAGGAGAAGTCAGCCTTTCTTCAGGCTGTATCATCTTTTGGCAAGGACTTCGCTAAGATCTCACGATGTGTAGGTTCAAGGTCTGAAGATCAGTGCAAAGTGTTTTTCAGCAAGGGTAGGAAATGCCTTGGGTTGGACCTCATGCGACCTAAATCTGTAAGTGCTGGACACCCAGTAAATGATGATGTAAATGGTGGTGGGAGTGATGCTGATGATCCTTGTATTGTAGAGACAGGTTCTGCAACTGGCACTGATAGGTCAGGCATTAAACCAGATGAGAATCAGCCGTTGTCTGTTGTAAATGCTAACTCTGATGAATTCAGTTCTCTTGAAGTCGCAAACTTGTCAGGTGACTTGAAGAAATCGAATAATATTATCGGGACAGAAGCAGATCATCAAGATGTTGAAGCTGTGGATATGGTTTCTGATGCTTGTGAAATGAAGGGTAAGTCTAAATTGGGCTCTAGTGGTGGTGGAGATGTTTCATACGGTTCTGACAAGTCTGGTTCAACTAGTGGGCAAACAGTTATGAATATGTCAGGTAGCATAGAAGTGGGAAAAGATGACAAAGATAATAAACCGGAGGTTACAGATTCAGATATGCTCCAATCTACTTGTGGTGAGGTTAAACTGGTTTCGGAGATTTCTTCTGGGGATAATGGAATGGAGTTGGGGCAGAAACCATCTCTTCCCCTTTGTCTTGATGACAAAGATAATAAGCATGAAGCAGTTGCAGATTGCGGTGTTGATTTAAAAAGTTCTGTACAAGGTTCAAGTACAATGGTAAATGTGTTGCCCTCATCTGAGGGCGATTCTTGTACAGGGTTAGATCTAGAAGCTGAAATTCAGCGGCAAATATCTCTTCAAAACTCTTGTGTATCTGCATTGCCATTGGAGAATTCTCAGTCAACTGCAAATTTGTTGTTGCAAGATGCTATTGCTGTTCCAGGTCAGAAAACAGCTAGTCAATATCATCTGCCTTCTACATTTGATTTTCAGGGAAGTAATGATATGCGCTGTCATAATTCCGTAAGCAATGATAGCAAACAAATTCATTTTCCCAAGCTTTTATTGGACCATGTTGAGTCTACTAGCATCCTCCAGGGCTTTCCGTTGCCCATTAAAAATGAAGTGAATGGTGGTATGACTTTCAGCAGTTTCACTGATTATCATAAAACACAATCACGGCATTCAGATTCAGAAGTAACCTCCAGAAATGGTGATGTGAAATTGTTTGGGAAGATATTATCCAATCCTTCATCCTCTCAGAAATCTAATGTGAGTTCCAAGGGACGTGAAGAAAATGGCACTCGGCATCCTAAGTTAAGCAGCAAGTCTTCTAGCTTGAACTTTAATGGCCACCATCAAAATACTGATGGAAATTCAACAATTTTGAAGTTTGATCGAAGTGACTATAGTAGAGGCCTTGAAAATGTTCCTGTGAGGAGTTTTGGTTATTGGGATGGCAGTAAAATACAGACTGGCATGCCATCATTGCCTGACTCTGCCATCTTGCTTGCTAAATATCCTGCTGCCTTCAGTAATTATCCTACCTCTTCTGCTAAATTGGAGCAACAGTCATTGCAGACATTTACCAAGAGTAATGAACAACACCTGAATGGTTCATCTTCTTTTGCACCTAGAGAAATGAATAACGGCAATGGTGTGATTGATTATCAGATGTATAGAAGTAGGGATGTGCCGAAAGTGCAGCCGTTTATGGTAGATGTGAAACACCGCCAAGACGTATTTTCGGAGGTGCAGAGACGAAATGGTTTTGATGCAATGTCAAATATACAGCAGCAGGGAAGGGGAATGGTTGGACTGAATGGTGTTGGTAGGCCAGGGATTCTTATGGGAGGATCGCACAGTGGTGTCTCAGATCTTATGGCAGCCATCAAAATGCATTATTCTAATTCTGAGCAGTATGGTGGTCAGAATGGGAGTATCAAGAGAGAGGATGAATCATGGGGAGGGAAGAAGGGTGACTTAAGCAGCAGGTAGTAGTTGCGTTCAGCGGCAAACGTCTCTTTTTTGCCGCGCCCTGTATTATAGTTTTGTTATTGCTTAATACAGTGATTAGGGCGATCCGTCTTTTTGGTAAATTATTTAGGTGCTTGTAATATGGCAGCAGCTTTGTATTTTTTTTCTTCTGTTGTATTTGATGGAAATACAGAAATAATCTCTGAAAATTAGGAAGGGCAATTTGCCATTTTGCCATTTTGATCAAGTTCTGACTGACCATTCTGTTTTCCTGAAAGTGCATTTGTCATTTATAAGTTACCTCAGATGGCAAGAAGATACGGCTATTGCTGCCCTAGCTTTAAAAACAACACTTGCCACCACCAAATATGCACAACGAATTTCAGACACAATCTAGTTACTATGAGCCACACATTAAAAAAAAAAATTATTTTCATGAGTTGCTGACCAAACTGCAGTTTGTTACTTTACTGATCAGTACTATCTTTCTAAATTTTCAGTTAGCCCAATAGTCCAAAACAGTGACATTTAAAGTATATTTGGATTGAAAATTAAGGAAAAGTATATTTAGATTGAGAATTAAACTGAAGAATGAGAAGTTTTCTTATTTCAGAAATTTGGAAATTGGAAGGAAGGTGACGAAGGACTACTTCATAAATTCAAGATAACTCCAAATTTAGATATTTTAGAAGTATTAATATCCAAACAAGAGGAAGAAATGTTAACCTCCCTTGCCGATTTCCCTTGTGCATATCAGGCAGCTTACTTCATGTCTGGTGAACATACCTCGTTAACATCTTCTCATTTGATTTCTTTAAAACAACCACGCAGTTGTTTTATAACCCTAAAAAGTAAACTTGTTGCTCAAATGACTACGAAACTAGCATTCACTTTTTGATATTAGCTTTAAAACATCCCAGTAAATTGTTATGAGTTAATGCAAAATTTCAATCCAACTTCATATCCCTAAAAGCCAATAAGCTGCAAAAGATTTGGTGCTCGGATGCTACTTAATACCAAATTCCTTGGCCTCTTCTTGTGTCTGGAGAATGGAAGGAAGTGGTGCAATTATTTCAATAACCTGCAAAGCACATGGAAAATGAAGACCAGATTTTCAAATTTGGACATCAATGTAAATATATAGGTAATTACATAAACGTATGAATATAAATAATTATAAATATGTAGTAACTTCATGGGGAAAACTCAGCATGTAGGGGGTACACGAGTTCTATGTAAACAGCAAATTTAGAGACCGACGTCTCTATAATGAGAACCTAACAAGTAAATGGCATAAAGCAACTCTTTCAAACCAATCTTTTTGCTTTTGTATTAAGTTTTTGGCATTCGCTTTAAACCAATCTTAGGGTAGTCCCCTCTAATCTGTAAAAATATAAAAAGACGATTTTCCCCTAAAAATATTAATCATATGGCAATAGTTTCCAATCGCTTTAAACTATAATTATTGTTATAACTATTAAATTTCACTGTAGTTACACATGCAATAGGATTGTCATAATTAAAAATTTAACCTTATCATAGTTAGATTTCCCAATTTAAACTACATCGGATCTTTATTATTACAAGTTATAGTATTAAAATCAATTGAAAGTGTGAAATCACAATTACCCTTCACACACACACACACACATATATGTGTGTGTGTGTGAGCACGCAGCCAGTTTTATAATATCAATTTAATATATTATTTTTAAAACTCACTTTTCACTTAATTTTAAAACTTAATTAGAAAGAAAAACCAAAAATTTATATTGTAAAAGGATTTTCCATTTCACACCTCAAGTATGATGTATTGATTTCTTGGTTAGGCAAGAAGATTTATGAAATATTTTTAACCCGGAAATCAGATACTAAGGATAATTTTGTCATTTTAAAATTATTTGACAATCCTATTGAGCACATGCATCTCACTTGGAAACTTACAAATTAACATTAAGATTATTTTTTTACAGCTGAAAGACATTGAGATGAGACAAATGGATTATAAGGCTTTTTATTTCTTTAAAGATCAGGGAAAACATTGTAGTTATAGCTACATGCATTAATAGTAATACTAATACATACCTTATTTGTTGTGGGATGGGAGAGAACCAATTCATGTGCATGCAAAAAGTAGCCACAATCTCCAGGAACAGGTTGAGAGGGTTTCTCATAACCCCTGTATAGTAAGAAGCGATGGAAAGACAGATTTTTAAATTAACATTCATATAACTCTTCTTAAATATTGAATAACAAAAGGATTTAAAGAGATAATCTAACTTAATATGGTGAATCAGTGCTCAAATACATCATCATACTTTGTGGATAAAAATGACAGTTGAAAAAAAAAATGTTGAGCATGTTTTTGTAATAAAATAAAGTCGTTAAATATGGTAGTTCAAATGTCAGAAGTCAACAACCAGTGGAGTACATGTAAAAATCTAGAACAAAGCAGGTACAAACTTGCTGGGATTCTCTGTAATTTTTCTCCAGTTAATTTATACAGAATACAGGGTAAATATATTTGCATAAGAGAAATTAAAGATAATCTGCAACTATGCAGGAGAATGATTGTGTTAAATACATCAGAAAGTGTCCAATAATGAATCCTTACCCATCTTCAGCAAAAATCTCTTCGGGAACATTGTAATCAAAGCACTTAGGTTGCCCACCAACAGCATATAGAGGATCGCCTGATGATATAAACTTGTATAATCAAGATATATACCATTAATTATGACTCACCGGCTGAATCCAAGATAAACCAGAAGCATCAGACACTAAATGCTAGATTTCAAAATGTAATGACTAAAGTAATTCTCAAGTTGACTAATGGCTGACAGAGATGTTCAAAAATTATGCTGTGAATAGAAACACAACATTTGGGGAAGCAGTTAATCGTGCTAACATTCCACTGTAAACAGATTTATACTGTTTAAGATACTGTTAAAACAAGCAGTTAAAGAATTGTTTATATGCATAAGAATCATGGAACTCAAACACTTAATGGCCTCTTGTATGATAACAGAGTTGACAAAATTTAACCACTGTTCATGGGAAGAGGAAGTCAATTTGCCTCAGTCTTTTTGTTACTAAGATACCTCAACAAGGAAAAAGAAAGAACATAAAATAAAAATGAAATAATCATATATAGTAAAGTGCCCATGTGAGATGCCTAGCTAAAATTGAAGCCCCAATCCTGAAATGGAAACTCCTATTAAAAATCATTCCATTCACCATCAATAACAAGAAAATTATTTTCACAAGGAAGCAACTTGATTGTTTTTATTTCTTATATCTAAGTTTTACCCTATATAAGTGTTTGAGTACAAAATTGAAGCAGAAAAGTGTTTTTAAGAAAATGACACTTGAAAGCTGTGGATAAGAATTGTATTTTGGCCTTAAGGTTATATGTGTTCTTTCAAACACCATGAGGCTAAAAACATCAGTGGTACTCAAAGTCATACGGCTTAACTTGTAAAGGTGTCAATAATGAAAAACTTGTCTTCCAATGACACGTCTCATGAAAATTTCACATGATTACTCTTCACCACAAGGAATGATGGTTCAGTACTTTCATGTTTACCTAACAAAGGATGCCCTATGAAAGACAGATGAATGCGTATTTGGTGCGGCCTTCCAGATTGAATCTGAACCTGTTACATTCCAATCCTAGAAAATTTTAATACTAGTAATCAGCACAACTAGTGTATGCAAACCACAAATGTATGCTCCGTCCAGGATGCTTATGCGGACCTTCCATCCAAAATATATATGCAAATGATATAAGCCTCCTCAATATTTTAGAAGTAACCAAGGTATCAAATTCAGCTACCTGGACCAATGTGCTGTTTCCTTGTATATCTCTCTCCAAAACATCCACTACACTGAGAGCTGGTTTTCCTGTTTCAGAGAAAAGAAATGAGCATGATAAGACAATTAAATGATGGAAGGGCAAAAATGAGAAGAAAATTATTAAGTATCAATTATGATGAATTTGAAAATATTATGGCAATAGCAGATGATAACTCAATAAAGATGATAGTTACTGCAAGCAAACATCGAAATAAGAAAGGGCCATGAGCCCATGACTTCCCTGAAGAGAATTATGGATATGAAAAAAAAACATTAAAACTAACCTGATGGAGAAGCAACATACAGCCCTTTGGCAACACCAGGATACTTTATTGTTCCAATTGGCTGTTCGATAATCACCTATGAAACAACGTTCAAATTGTCAAAGCTATGTACAGAAAATATCGTAGTTCCACTAAGTCAATGAAAAGGGGAAAAAAGCATCAAAGGATCCTGTGTCCCAACTGGCCCAAAAGGAACAAACTTCACTTCCCTTTCTCATTCAAACAGATGCAATATTAGAATATTAGAACAAATTATACTCAGTACAGTTAGTACAATCTTGATCAGTAGTGTACTTAATTGAAGAATGCTGCAAAAGAAACAGATTAAGTTTTAACGAAACTTTTCCTAATACCTTTAAATAACCAAAGTATGTGAGTAATCACACAAGCTGCTTTAGCTTTTATATAGAAGAGAACCTCTTGTGGTGGAATAAATTTAGCAATCTCTTGGACTTCCACCGGAGGTTCTTTTCATCGCCTTATCATCAATTGTCATGAACAGACATCATATATCCATACCCTTTTAAGTGCTTGTCAACATTCAGTGTGTATTACCTTATCATTGTCAACTATTCCACTTGCAAGTGCCCGGTATATCTTTGCAATTTTCCCAAGCTCCTTTTTAGTATCTCTGTTTTTGTAAACAACAGAAAATGATGAGTGGTGAGAGGTGACAAGCTTAGTGAAACTTTAACTTGGATTCTAATACTTCAACTCAACTTTTTTTTTTTTCTTTCTATAATTTGCAATTATGATCTTAAGACAAGTAACAACATAATAAAAATAAAAAACCCAGCAACCAATTCTACAGTCAATAGATAGCAGTGGTGAACGGTCATCTCCTATCTACAAACCATACTATGTTTTAAAACCCTCCAGACTCCAACAATGCCAGAAGTTATCCTCTGGTCAAGAATTTAATGGCCAAACAACTGACAAGGCTTAGTTGAATTTGAGCATTTGATATTATTCTCATAAGGAATATGGAAATTTAAAAACAACGGGAGCCATAGTTTTATGATCCGGTAATCTCCTCATGAACAACTACTATTGAATACCTTGATAGAACTCCTTGTGGTTGTGGGACATCATTTGAGGTTGGAAAAATATAAAATTTTCTATTGTCTTACAATCATAAAAAATAAGAGTAAGATACTTTGAATTTGGGTGTTAACATAATAGTTTTTCTTTTTGGATTTTTGTTTTTTTAAGTTTTCAGTTAAGATCTCACCATGGTTTTCATGTAGAAAAAAGACAAGTAGATGCAACAAACCTTTTTCCTCCAACATGGGCTGTCCCATCAGCAAAAAATGATGCAAGACGAGCTTTAGCTAGCTTTGTCTTTGCACATAGTAAAATTCCTGAGGTGCAACCAATCAGGTTATAAAAAGAGTTAGGGAGTGTCAATCAACTCATAAATATACAATGTCACAGGTAGAAAAAAAATAGTAAATACCATTACCATTTCCAATTATACTCTTAATTGAGAAACCAGAGAAGGGCTTTGAATTTCTCAAAACTGGCATCGATATTTTACTCAAATAACATTTTAATATATGATAAATAGTTCTTCTCACAGAATTTCTGCAAGTTACCTCTCTGATTTTAACTTGATTTAAACAGTTAAGCTATTTTCAGTGAACTCATGCTTACAACACTTCAAAAGCAAACTGTGCAGTAGACAAAAACCTGGTATTATTAAATATCAACAGAAGTATTTAATATTCATTGCAACCTGAAGTTCCCCGCCCTAAGCGATGTACTGGAACAGGATGATTTCCTGGGCTTGCTACAGATGTACCCTTATAGTCTGCTTGCCACTGGAGCTGCGTTAAAACTGTCCTTTGTTGGAAAAGACCTCCAGGTAGAACTTGCAGGCCAGAAGGCTTATTTAGAGCAATCTGAATTCATATCAACTAGTTCATATTAAATTGAATAGACAACATCCCAGTTGACGATGACAAATATTTTAGATATTGCAACTGTTTTCTACTTCAAACAATCTATTTTAGTTGAGAGAAGCCGAAAAATATTTTAAAAGTTTCAAGAGCCCTTTGATTATTGATACATTGGAAACTCATTACTTATTGTATTGGATGCTATAGCATAACAATCCATGGATTCCCATGTTTAATATAAGATTTTCTATTTTTTTAAAAAAATCTTTCTAAAAATCATTTTACTCAAGTTAGTAAAGCTGGAAACTTTAAGATGTGAGATTTTCATTGATTTATAGTAGTTTGAGATATTGCAAAATGGTGTAGGCTTGTTGTACCAAATATGTGTATAATACATCCTTAGAGAGATAACTGATCAAAGAAACAAAGGGTTTATTTATCAAATAGGCTAGAAAGAAAGAAAGAAATTAAATTTTTTGTTTCCCTCAAGAACAAAAGTATAGTATTTTCAGTAGTCATGCACTAGTAAATTTTCAGTTGTACCTCGTAACAAACATGCTGTATAGCAATAAAAATGAAGAAACAGTTACCAAGTCATCATCTTCATACAAAACTTCTATAATGTATGGTGCATCTGGTTCCTTCCATGGGAGCCTATGATAGACTAACTTTGAGCCATCTCTAACATATATATAAAAGAAAAGAAGTTATGAAACATATAAATGGAAGGAACCACCTATTCTGTAAAGTATAATACATTTATATAAAATAACCTGAGGACAGTGCTGGGATCTGTAACAACTCTTCCATCAACTGTTATCTGCAGATAACATACTAAATAAGATAGGAATCACAGAAAATTAATTCCTTGTAGTCGAATAATCCAGATTCCTTGATGATCAGACCTGCTCACTCTGTATACGCTGCAACCAACTGCTATAAAATCAGTTCATTGTTTTCTTTATGAAGAAGGGCGCAATTTTAAAATTCTGAGTAGTCTTGGAAAATATAAAACATTTGCTATAAGAGAATAATTTGACTAAAGTCTAAGAGAGAAGAAAATAGTTGGTTCTTTCAAAAGGATTTGGAAATTCAAATTTGAGATAAAAAAAAGTTTGAAGATGAGATACATTCATATTATTCATGAATCAATAATAGATTTATACATGATAGAAAATAACAAACTCCTTAGTTTTATAGGTTACAAATTTAAAATAAAATCTGAAGATATTCCATATTTGCAACAACAACAGATTAGCTTTTCTATTGCATCAGTTGTCAGCTTAATGTCAGCTCAATAGTCCATAATTGCAGCTTACCCTTTCAACGGAGCTGAACTCCTATATTTGCTCGAGTAGAAGTCCAACAATGTCAAACCTGAAATAATTAAATCACATATACTCAGTGAATCGGAACATAATATCCACAAGAATTATCCATACCAAACGAGAAACTAGTGCGAAAAACAAGTCCAGACTAGGAAGTTCTAGCGATGCAGGGAAACGAGTCGAAAAGAAAGGGCAAAAACAACAAAAAACAAAAAACTATCGTTCTTTTGGGAGCACCGGAATCAGAGGGTCGCACGACGTCGGTGTAATGCAGGCCGTCATTGAATTCCGGCCAAGGCAATCCGAACTTCTGAGGATGACGCGGCGGCGAAGATCTCGCCGCCATCGAACGATTCCGACGAATTTCAGCGAAGCAATTTAATGAAGTTGAGCTTAGCGAATAGAAATTCGATGAGAGAAATTGTAAATTAGGGCGAATGGACTCCGGCGACTTTCTTCGCTTAGCTTTAATAACTAACTGTCCATAATGCAATTCTTTTAACAAACAAAACGTCAACCGGTGAATACCCCTTCATTTATCATTAAAAAACTAATTTCTTAAACTTCTTAATTTGATAAGCAAAAGTATAATCCAAATGATATATTTATGGACTAATTCACACTTATTTAATTTTGCAGTCAACAACTTGAACTATCAGTCCATCAGATATTTAATTAATCAAGAGAAAATTTACTTTTGATCCCTAAATTATTATTGAGTCAACAATTTAATCCCTAAATTATAAAAATATATAATTCAATCCCTGAATATAATCCTATTGTCAATTTTTGATTTCTGAATTATAAAAAATTACGAATCAATTTTTAAATTTTACATTACCGTCAACTATTTTTTAAAGAAGATCTCTAAATTATAAAAAAAATCCTTATATTTTACATTATCTTAGATCCTAAAAAGTAGTAAATACGAATCAAGAACCATAAAAAAAAATACAAATCAATCCTTATATTATCTTAGATCCTAAAAAGTAGTAAATACGAATCAAGAACCAAAAGGTGAATTGAATTAATTCAAAATCTAATTTATATTTTTTTAATATTTTAGAATCTTCTATTATATAATATTAATGATAATAACCGATCAATTTTCACCACCAGTGCTATAAAACATAAGTTTGAAAAGCAACCCAATAGTGTGTAAATCATGAAGGTTGAGAGCGTATTTTATAGAGTCCCATGGATCTTCGTTCGGTATATTAACCGATGTGGGACTTTGTTCTAAGCATGAAATTGTTCCGTGATATTTTTCCCGTTCTGACCTTTTGAGGCTTTTTTCGAAACCTTGGAAAATACTCAAATAGGAATTATGTTTGAAGAGCCAATATATTTTTTCCCCGTTTGGTTATACTGTGAGTTAATGGTTTTATAGTTTATCCTTTTATTAAAGGACTGATTAATCATTTGTTGGTATGTTTTATTTGAAGGAAATAAATTTGAGTGTGAGAGAAAAAATCACTGATTTAGAGTTGAGATCGATTTTGTATGAAGCTAATATTTTCAAGTCACTACTCCAAAGAGTTGCGAGATGTAGAGTAAAACCAAGTTGGAGCAAAAAAAAAAAAAAGGGACCAATTTGAACCAAATGGGGACCATAAAGTTGTGAAACAACTTTGGTATATATATAGTGAAAATATTCACTAACTGGTCAATTAGTGAATATTATAAAATGGTCTTTAACCATAATTACAAAAGAGTCCCTTTAACAAACAAACTTCATATTTACATTAGTAATTTAAGGGAGTGGCTCAGCTAAAGTGTGAAAACTAAAATATTAAATCTGCACCATTGATTTAGATTAAAAGTTAACACATCTATTTTCAGTCAAATAATCCAATGATCAATAAATCATAATTCAGCCATACTTTAGCAAGTGTAATTGAGCTGATCCATTTCCGTAATTTAATGAGATAATTACTAATACTCTTCGGACGTGGCTTGGGGTTCTTAGCCCGGTCCCGGAAGACTTGTGAATAATCAAACCCATCACGAATTACCACAAGTAATATGAACCCAATTCATTTTTATTCAGATTTACAATAAACTAATTACTTATCAGTAAACACAAATATTAGTCTTACAATATATTAATGCTTATTCACACAGGAATTTCAACATTATTAGCATCGAAAAGGAGGAGTAGGGGTGAGCACGGGTTGGGTTGGGGCGGGTTGAGGGATTTTCCCAGCCCAACCCGCACAGCAATCTGCGGGTTGGGTTGGGTTGGGTTTTGAAATTTTTTTTTCCCAGCCCGCACCAACCCAACCCGCGGGCCTGCGGGTTGGGTTGGGCCAACCCACGGGTTGTGCCTCTTTTTTTTTTAAATTAACCTGCTGCATTTGTGGGTTGTGCCTNTTAACCTGCTGCATTTGTGGGTTGTGCCTCTTTTTTTTTTTTTTTTAATTAACCTGCTGCATTTGCCTTTCAAGAATACATTCCAACAATAACACCGTACAATAACACCGTATATCCTATATAAGCACCATATATCCTACATATATTTCCTAAAAGAGAGCTGCACTAGAAAGGGGCATAAGCAACATAACAGCTCAACCATATGCAACATATAACCTACATATCCAACAATTTTTTTACATCAAAAAACAGCTGCATATATCCTACATATCCAACAAACTTTTTACATCAAAAACAGCAACATATATCCTACATATCCAACAGAAAGTTTCCCAACAGAACATCTCCACATGCTCAAAAAGATAAGAGCCCAAAAAGCTTGGTCATCCTTGTCATCACTAGCTTGCATGAAAACTTGCTTCAATCTAACTTCTAAGCTTCTTGAACCTTTGAAGTCCCAAGTATCTCTAAAATAAAATAAACAAAAGCATAAATATCCATGTATCAAACATCACTAAAATAAAATAAACAAGCATTAATATAGATTTACTAACCTGCTTCGATTTTTTCAATTTTATCCATGCTAGCTTGTAAATCAATATCTTTCTTATGAAATTTTAACCAATTCTGAGTACAAATCAAAGCTTCAACAATTGTGGGATTCAAAGTACTTCGAAAGGGATCAAGAATCCGACCACCAGTACTAAATGCTGACTTTGAAGATACTGTGGAAACTGGAATGGCCAAAATATCTCTGGCAATTTTGGAAAGATAGTGATACTTCATAGACTTTGTCTTCCACCATTTCAAAAGATCAAATCCATCATGATTAAGTTCAACATCATCTTCTAAGTATCTATCTAATTCATTCTTTTTCACATTAGTTTGTTTCTTATGAACTTTCTCGTAAAACTGATCGAGAAGACCAACTTTCCTCATTTGGGACATCACATATACCACTACTAGTCCCTTCTCCTTCAGTTGAAGTAGTATCAGATGACAAAGAGAAACAACTAGTATCTCTACTATCAGGGAGAATAGGATATAATACTTTATAGTAATTAAACAAATCCCTCAAAACTTGATTAAGCTTTGCCAACATTCTTTGAGCTTGTTCACTGCCATACATCTTTTCACAACAAAACTCCACATATTCCAACTTGTGACGAGGATCAAGAACAGTTGCCACAAACAACAGATAATTCATATTCACACTAGCACCCCAATATTTGTCAAGCTTTCTTTTCATGTTCTTAGCCATGATACTCAACAACACATCATTAGATTCAGACCATTTTTGCAAAACCTGACTAATATCACATAACTTCTTAAAAAAAGTGTTGGAAGTAACATGCAATGATCCAGAGAAAGAGAGTGTAGCATCATAAAATACCTTCAAAAATTTTATCAAAACACGAGCTCGAAGCCAATCATCCTTGGTAGGAAGCCCTCCCTCAGTTGCAAGCACTGTCAAGAATGAAGAATCCTCATATTGAAGGCGATTAAATGCTTTTTCAAACTTTTCAGCACTGTCCAACATCAAATATGTGGAATTCCACCTTGTAGTCACATCAAGAGACACAGACATCTTACATTCAATGTTTGTATTAGCAACACACCTATTAAAAGTGGCTAATCTTGAAGGAGATGACCTCACAAATTTACAACATGCTCTAATCCTACTAATTGAAGCATCTGACTCTGCTAATCCATCTTTTACAATAAGGTTCAATATATGTGCACAACATCTCATATGCATAAACTCTCCATTCAAAATAGTAATGCAATTCCAATCATCTAATCCGCCCACTAAATAATCTATTGCTGAATTATTTGCAGCAGCATTATCAACAGTAACAGTACAAATCTTCCCAATCCCCCAATCTTTCAAGCATTTTTCCAAAGTCATTCCAATAGTGTCACCCTTATGACCAGGAATGAGGAAAAAACCCAAGATTTTCTTGTTCAATGTCCAACTATCATCTATATAATGACCAGTAACACACATGTAATTTAAATTTTGAATTGAAGTCCATGTGTCAGTAGTCACAGAAATCATTTGTGAATTAATGGACAAGATAGATTTCAATTTTGCCTTCTCCAATAAAAAAAGCTGCAAACAATCTCTAGCAATAGTCCACCTAGAAGGAATCATAAATTGTGGTTGAACTACATGGGTAAACAATCGAAAACCTGTATTCTCAACAAACTTGAATGGCAATTCATCTATTATTACCATTTTTGCAAGTGCTTGCCTACACTCTTGATTAAATTCTAGCACTTTTATCATAGCATGGCCATCATCTTCATCTTCAGGTTTCTTCTCAAATCCAAGTTTCTTTTGTTTCTTATCTACTTGCCTATCTGGATTCTTTGGACATTCAAGATAGTGTCTATTTAAAGTACTAGTACCATGACTCCTTGACCCACATGCATAACTTTTTCAACAATGATTACAAACACACCTATCACCAGTTTCATTCTTAGTGAAGTGATTCCGAACATGTGAAGGTGCCCTAATAGGTTTTCTTTTTACCTACTCTGATCTGACTTCTGTGGGTGTGGGTTGTTGCACGTCCTGTTGCACTTCTGTGGTTTCTGTTGTTGGTGCTTCAACACTTGGTGGAGTAGGTGTTGGTGCACTAGCAACTTGGGTACCAATAGGTGATGAAATATGTCTATCTCCTTGATCAGACATCCCTGAAATTAAAACACAACCAAGATTAAATGACAAAAGTTTTGACATTAAGACTTAAAAGGTACTAGAAACATTTCTATCAACTTAGATATGTAGTCCTGCCCATAAAATAAAATAAGCGCATCTTTAGGATAACTTGAAGTCCATCAAAAACAATTCGAGCCAAATTAACTAAAACACAACACATTAAAAACGTTATTATGAACAGACAGTAATATTGTTTCTAATACCTACATTCATAATTCATCTTAAAATGCTTTGAATTTTTTTTTAAAAAAAAATCTTCCACTGGTAAATTTATCCATCAGTCCTACTGAAACAATCTACATATATATCTGGCGAATTTGTATACATTAAAATTAATAAGTTGAATCTCAAAGTCATAAACACAAGATCTAAAAGACATAAAAAACACAAGTTATGAACCAATTTCATGATGGAGATTGTGCCCTAGGGTCAATCATCCTTTAGATA